>JAXGGA010023839.1:0-12909 GCA_038373865.1 Uloborus plumipes
TCAGTTTTATATGAAGTTTTTCCATTGGCCGTCTGAATTCAAATAGCGTAGAATCACCCATTTATATTTGGTTTCAAAGCAAATTATAACAAAAAAAGTATCCATTATAAAATCTAAGATTATAACATTTATTTTTCATCAATCCAAATTTTTTTCTAGGTATTATTCAGACCTAACAAAGGTTCAAAAACTTGAAATTCAAATGGTTGAAAAAAATCAGGACTGAAGAAGTTAAAATAAAAATGCTTTAAGAGGTTCTTACATCATAAACAATAGATGATATTGACAAGATTTTTTTACAATTTTGTTAAGTACGTTTGAAGTGCTTTCATGAATATTTTTGGTAATCAACGCCCGAGTATGAAAATAAAGATACTTTATGATTATAAAAATTAGTTTTACTGAAGATAAGAAGTTACTACCTTCTCTTTCTCTTGAATTGTTTTGTATTCAAGGCTTGTTCTCTTTCAAGCATGCTTTCTTTCTGAGAATCTCATGTCTTTACTTTAATACTTTGGAAGCTATTTTGAATGAAAGCTATTTTGAATTGTATGAATGATTTTTTTTTCTTTTTGTACAATGAAACGAATGCTTGCAGACAGAGGTTCAGCTTCAAATGACTATGAAAACACGAATCAGTAAGTGACAGAGCAAGTGCTCTTCAATGGATTAAATAATGCACCAAAATAAAGGCAAGAAACTAACAGGAAACGGGTCATTGTAAGCAGTTCAATAGAAAATAGATGTGGTTTAGGCTTCAACTTAAGTACTGATAACTGTACCGTTTGAAAGCAAAAGGATTAGTGCCCATTTACTTCTGTCATGCATTGTAGAAACCTTCAACTGATAATAAACTATGCATTCAGGATTCTATAAATACCAGGTTAAGCAAAATTCCCTTTCATTCTATGATTACCAGCGCTGATAGAGTTTTTACCTGCATTTTATCCTAAAAGTAGACTACCGTTTAGAAAATTGAAAAAAAAAAGTCTTTTTCAAGACTAAGTGCTTCTAAATTTCACTTTATTAGTGGTCACTCTGTCCATAATATTCCACTTTGCGGCTTTGCAAATCAACACAACTGCATTCCTTCTTCAGAAATGGATTCCGACGAATGTTCGGATGATGAATATTCAGATTCGTCGTCTTCTGGATCGCCTTCTGATAGTGAAACCGAGGAAGATACATCTCTGAATGACGTAAGAGACTGGGTGAGGTTAGACAGTGATGATCTGGCCCCGCCTCCACCACGCTTCCCATTCACAGGAAATCCGGGAATCAAATTATTGCTGCATCACTCGTCACCCCTGGAATTTTTTTGCGTCTTTTTGGATGACGATATAATAAAGTCCGTCTCAAAAGTTTAGACACTACGCCAATTTTTCCCGTTGCGATTAGAATTCAATTTTATTTCTTGTGTAAATGTACCAAAATAAAAGAAATACCTTCTTATTTATTTCATGAATGCTATTAATAAACAAAGATTGTGAGTTTTATTTTAAAATTGAGAAAAATGTGCTGTCTCATAAATATAGGGGCGATTCTCTGTAAACTCGTCATTTTTCACACGAAATCTGTCCGGGCACGGTTTTTTGAAATGTTCGTATAATTATAATACTATTGTTCAGAAAATGAATCTATTACTTTGGTTTGAAAAAGGGCCATTGAAGTTTGTGTTTTTCTGATAAATCATGATAGGGGGTAAGTCCCCCGCCTAGTATAACTAGGCAGGGGACTGTGCCAGGTGACTGTGTTTTTGCTCTTTGTTGCGTAATATCTGCAAAACTATTGGAACATAATTAGTTACGAGACTACCTATAAATTTAGGCACAAATCGTGGACATAATAACTAAAATATTTTATAATTAAATTAATTGACATTAATAAAATCACTTCCCAGAGGACTGTTTTCGCAACGACCCTGATGCATACTTTCATCACAAATGTGGCTCTCAAACTAAGCAAAGTAGCGTTTCAACACCGTTCTCGGCGATTTCGGCAAATTCAGACTGATTACTTAAAACTTCATGCCAAAAAGAATTTGCAAAAGTTATAGATTTTTCGTATTACAGCTTTGAATTTGTTGCAGGGGACTGTTTGAAAAAACTCTGGACAGAATTTACATGACACTTTTAAGTTTTAGAAATACGTAATTACACCTTATTTCATAAGAAAAATATAGCTTCATTATTCTCTTTTTAGATACTAATTGTCAAATTTATGTAGTGTTAATAGGTTTTTTGAAATACTATCTTTAACAGTTAGACTATGGTATTGGGACAGCCAGGGAACTGTGTTCTTAGCGCTTAGATAATTTCTAGAAAAAAAAATTAAATTGTTATTACTCCAAATACAATTGGGCCACAAAGTATTAATGCTTTACTTGTATTAAGAGCGATAATCACCTTATTACACTTTATCATTTTTAAAATACTCAGTCCGGACAGCCAATTACCAGTTTACAGAGAATCGCCCATAGACAGAACTCAGCTTTTCTGCAAATTTAGTGGTTGGTTGGTTGGTTGTATTGAGTTTATTGGCGCAAGAGCCTTGCAAATTTAGTGAGAATTGGAAGTTGTTTTTAGCCACGTGACCTGTGACGTTACGGTGAGGTGTGAAATAGATACTTTAGACGGGTTTGCTTGCTTTCTTCAATTACTTTTCGAAATGCCGAGAGCTTCTCAGTTAATGGAAAGCGAAGAACGCGTCGCATGGAAAATGAGAGGTGATGGCGCTAGCATAAGTGACATTGCAGCGCATTTGAAAAGGACAAAAAGAAGTATTTAAAAAATTCTTGATAGTAAAGATCAGATTCAAAGGAAAAAACGACCTGGCAGGCCTTTTTCAACAAGTAAACGAGATGACAGACATATATTTCAATTGGCATCTCGCGACGGTTTCTCTTTGCGCAAGATTAAGGCACTGTCTGGTCTTCAAGTTTCAAAAGATACGATCCATAGAAGAATCAGAAACTGTCCTCATCTTATTTTGAGAAAAATGGCTAAGAGACCAGCTCTGACTACTCGTCACAAAATCCAAAGATTAGAATGGGCCAAGAAACATATGTCATTTGGAAGTAAGTGGCTTTCTGTCATATTTTCCGATGAGAAAAAGTGGAATTTGGATGGCCCGGATGGCTGGGCTTATTATTGGCATGATTTGCGAAAAGAACCAAGAACATTTTTCAGCAGGCAGCATGGTGGGAAATGTGTCATGGTATGGGGTGCATTTGGGTTCAACGGTCAAACATCAATAACGATTTTAAGTGGGAAACAAAGTTCTACGAACTATCAAGAAACGTTAAAAAACAATTTGTTGCCATTTTGTGACATTATAGGAGGGCCAGACTGCAAATTTCAGCAAGATAATGCACCCATACATAAATCGAATTCCACAAAAGCATGACTTCATCGAAAAAAAAAAATAATCTTATGGACTGGCCTGCATTAAGTCCAGATTAAAACCCAATCGAGAATCTTTGGGCAGTTCTAAGCCGCCGAGTTTATGCAAATTCTAAACAGTATTTCTCCGTCGAACAACTGAAAATTGCCATAGAGAGAGAATGGTACAATGTTGAACCTGAAGTACTACAAAACCTTGTTGAATCGATGGAAAATAGAGTATTTGATCTTATTTCACGTAAAGGAAACACAATTAAGTAATAAGAATATAATTATTGAACAGATTTCAAGAGAATTTTCAATTGTGACTAAACTTATGAGACATGAAATTTAAATGATATTTTATTCTTTTGTTTCAATTTTTTTGTACATGAAGCAAGTGTGAAATATTTTTATATTTATCTTATTATCATGGTTATAGTAAATAAATAATGACGTAATTAATGATGAACTTTCAGTTTTTTATAGTTAAAAGGAACATTTTGTTGGGTGACTATACTTTTGAGACGGACTTTAAATCATATATCTACTGAGACGAATAGATATGCCAAAGACTTCATTGAAAGTAATGAACTAACACCAGGTTCCAGAGTGCAAAACTGGAAAGACACAGACTCAAGTGAAATTAGAGTGTTCATAGCGTTATTGCTATTACAAGGCATCGTGCGGAAACCGTTACAGAAATGGTATTGGTCGCAAAGACCATCCCTGAATTCACCTTACTTTGGTGAAGTTATGTCCGAAAGACGATTCAGCATGATAATGCGTTTTTTTCACTTAACGGACAATAATACAATTAATTTGGAAAATCATCCCCAGCCGGGACTTAAAAAAATGTACAAAGTGTACGAGTACATAAACAATAAGTTTAAATCAGTGTATCTGCCGGAAAAGGATATAGCAGTGGATGAATCATTGTTACTTTACAAAGGACGACTATTTTTCAAGCAATATATCCCAAACAAGAAAGCTAAGTTCGGGGTAAAATTTTTCCAGCTGTGTGAGTCCAGAAGCGGCTACATATGGAACAGTATTATACATACAGGCAAAGATACTCCTTTGTGGAACCAAGCCGACAAGTATAAGTTTACAACAAACATCGTAATGACACTAATGGACGATTTACTTAATAAAGGTTATTGCGTCACTATGGACAACTACTACACTTCCCCGGAGCTTAGTGAACTTTTACTTTCTCATAGGACGGATATGTATGGAACCTTGAGAACTAACAGAAAAGATGTTCCACAAGAAATTAAGGCTCGAAATCCTCGAAAAGGGGAAATCTTTGGATTTCAAAGAGGAAAAGCATGTATTTTCAAATACATGGACAAAAAGCCCCTAACACTTTTAAGTACAATTCATACGATCGATTTTGCAGAGAAGCAAAAAAAGCGAAAAACAAATGATGGCATTGAAACAAGAGTTATCAAAAAACCGAAAGCTATAATGGATTATAACAATACAATGGGAGGAGTTGACACAGCAGACCAGAGCTTGTCCTATTACCCAACTGTAAGAAATCAGCAAAAAAATACTATATAAAGATTTTCAGGCAAATATTGAACCAATGTGTATGGAACGCGTTCGTACTTTACAAAAAAAATGGTGGCACACTTAGTCATCTAGACTTCAGGGTGGACCTCGTAGAAAACTTGGTTGAAACGTACAAGGATGACAGGGTCGTATCGCAACACCAGATTCAAGACCGTCTTACTGGACGTCACTTCCCTTCATACATAGAAGCCACTAACAAAAAAAAAAAAAGAATCCAACCAGAGCCTGTATTGTCTGCAATTAAAAATTTGGTTGGTTGGTTTGTTTGGATTTATTGGCGCAAGAGCCTTATAGGCTATACTGCGCCAAACGATATTTTTATTTAAAATAGAGATTTGCTAAAACCACAAGTAGTAAAAATACGATAGACATAAAACTTAAAATTTTTTAAAAAACAATTATAAAAGAAACACATTTACAAATTTTAAAATTATGGACAAGTCAGAAGTAAAAAATGTCTAAAAAATTTCACTTAAAACCAGTAAAATAATAAACGAAACAAAGACGACACGTAAAAGCAAGGGCTATAAAACAAGCAACACTAAATCATACACAAAAAGGCAATTTCCCTCAGAAACGGGAACAAATTAGGATGAGGTACGTCCCCCAATAAATCCGTCAAAGCTGGATAAAAACAATTAAAAAACTTTAAACGAGATTGGTTAAAATTTGGACAGTTACACAAAATATGCAACACTGAGTAACGTTGCATGTATTGCACACCGGAGCTGGTTCACGGAAAAGAAGATATTTATGCGTGAATCTCGTATGGCCGATTCGAAGACGGGCAATGCCGACTTCTTCCCTTCTCGTAACTCTTATAGATTTGAAGCCTTTTGTAGATGGCTGCATGGAGTGTAATTTATTGTGTATTTCTCCATCCCAGTGCATTTGCCAGTCATTGTTAAGGCAGTCCGTAATGTAATTTTTTATGTCTTCAAAGGGTACGAAATCCTCAACATAGGAACTTGCAGCCTTGGCAGCTGTGTCTGCTGCCTCATTTCCAGTGATGCCAACATGACCTGGTATCCAACAAAAAAGGATTTCAAAATTGTTTCGTTTAAGACTGTTATGTAGGTGGAATGATTGTATAACAAGAGGGTGACTATTGCTGTTACAGTTAATGATAGCATCTAATGCACTCTTAGAGTCCTTGTATAAAATCCACTTTTTGTGATATGATTCTGCTATTGTTTCTAAAGATGTGACTATAGCTTTAATTTCAGATGTGAAGACAAAACAGGAATTATTTAACTGTTGTGCGATAATTTGACCATTAATTACTGCCGCAAAGCCGACATGATCGTTAGTTTTGGAGCCGTCAGTAAAAATTTCACGATACACTGAATATTGTTGTTTTACTTCATAGTAGATTTGTTGATATACTGAGTCAGCTGTAGTGTTCTTTTGAAATTTATCGAAAGCGTGAAGAACGGATAAATTATTTTAGTTCCAGGGTTCAATTAGCTCTGGTGTGTTATTTGTACTTAAGTTGGTTGGTTGCTTCAGGTTTTTTGGCACAAGAGCCTTCGTAGGCTATGCTGCGCCAAACAATGCTGTGGCAAACTGATAGCAAACTTAAAATTTCGAAGTACAGCACCAATATAAGTTTCAAAAATTTAAAAGCGTTATCAATACAAAGTTAAAATCTTTAGGTAAAACGATAAATCTGACAAAACAAAGCGAGACCCAAACAATATGATGAGGATAAAATTGCTAAATTAGACACATAAAACCAATCTCATGAAGAAAGGGGAACAAATTGGAGTGGGGTGTGTCCCCTAGTAACTCCGTCAAAGTCGGATAAAAATTATTAAAATATTTAAAACGTATATGTTTAAAATTCGGGCAGTTGCATAAAATATGCAACACTGTCTGAATGACATTACAGTTATTACATATTGGAGCTGGTTCGTGGCAAAGAAGGTGTTTATGAGTGTACCTGGTGTGGCCGATGCGAAGTCGAGATATTATAACTTGCTCCCTTCGATTAATATTTAAGAATTTAAATCCTTTTGTATATGGCTGGAAGGAACGCAATTTGTTCTGCGTATCTCCATTCCAGTCACGCTGCCAAGAGTTGTTTAGGCTGTCTGCAATGCAATTTTTAAGGTCTTCGAAGGGTACAAGATCTTCAACATAGGCACATGCAGACTTGGCAGCTGCATCGGCTGTCTCATTGCCAGCTATTCCTACATGACCAGGAATCCAAGATAAAAAAATTTCATAATTATTTCGCTTTAAACTATGGTACAAGAGAAAAGATTGGATGACTAAAGAATGACTATTGTTGTTGCAGTTTGTAATCGCATCTAATGAACTTTTTGAGTCGGTGTATATTATCCACTTTTTGTGGTTTGTTTCTGCTATTGATTGCAAGGCTGTGAAAATGGCTTTTATTTCGGAAGTGAAAACAGAGCAAGAAGTATTTAATTGTTGTGAGATAATATGGCCGTTAATTACTGCTGCGAAGCCGACGTGATCGTTGGTTTTCGATCCGTCGGTAAAAATTTCATGATACCCTGAATATTGTTGTTTCACTTCATAATAGATTTGTTGAAATACTGAATTTGCTGTGGTGTCTTTTGGGTATTTAACAAAGTCATGAAGAACAGAAAAGTTTAATTCGTTCCACGGTTCAATGGTTTCTGGTGTATTGTAAGTATCATAATCCGACATCTGCAGGTAAGTGAGTGCCTGTCTCATTCGGATCCCAAATGTTGGTGTGACCGAAGGACGACGCAGAAATAAATCGGTATTTGATGGGAAGAAAATATGTAAATGAAGCGGATGGTTTGTATTTGATTTGATTTTGAAATAATACTTCAATGAAAGTTTAAGTCTTCTCTTGATAAGTGAAGGTTCGTGTGCTAATATATGCAGACTATTAACAGGTGAGGTTCTAAAAGCACCTGTGCAAATACGCAAGGCCTGATTATGAACTGGATCCAGTGCTTTAAGATAGCTTTTGGCGGCGGAGCCGTAAATTTGACATCCGTAATCGAGTTTTGAGCGTATTAGAGCCCTGTAAATTTTTAACATGGACTCTGTATCGGCACCCCATGAAGTGTTAGCCAAGACCCTGAGAATGTTTAATTTCAACGTACATTTCTTTTTTAGATCTTGTATGTGAGGGATTAATTTCAGTTTGTTATCAAGTGTGAGACCAAGAAATTTTCCTTGATCCTTAACAGATACCGGTTGATTATTAATGAAAAGACTCGGTTCTGGATGAAGTCCACTTTTACGACAAAAATGAATACAGAATGTTTTTTGAGCCGAGAAAAAAAAACCGTTTTCCTCTGCCCATTGTGTGATTTTATTAATGGATATTTGTAACTGTCTTTCAATGATACTCAGGTTCGGTGAAGAGAAGGAGATTTGAAAATCATCAACGAACATGGTACATTTGACAGCGGGGGGCAGTTGCTCGACTAAGCTATTGATTGCTATGAGGAAAAGAGTTACGCTCAGCACACTTCCCTGGGGTACCCCTTCTTCTTGAATGAAGGTATCCGACAGAATAGACTTGACACGTACACGGAAAGATCGATGTTTCAGAAAATTGGAGAGGAAGATGGGGAGGTTACCTCGCAACCCATACTCATGTATGGTTTTGAGTATCCCATATCTCCAAGTACGGTCATATGCTTTTTCAATGTCAAAGAATACGCTCACGAGATGTTTACGTTTAAGGAAGGCTTCTCTAATTGATGTTTCAAGAAGCAGCAAGTTGTCAATTGTGCTTCTGCCGCGTCTGAATCCACTTTGAAAGGAAGATATCAGATGATTGGACTCCAGAATGAAAATCAGTCTGGCGTTAACCATCCGCTCCATCAATTTACACAGGCAACTTGTAAGAGCTATTGGCCTATAGCTTGCGGGTTGATTGGATGGTTTGTTCGGTTTTAATAAAGGTATGATTGTTGCTTGAGTCCAGGTTGTTGGGAAACGTTGTTCGGTCCAAATTCTATTAAAAAGATGTAGTATATTTTCTAGGGAGGTTTTACTCAAATTTGTCAGCATGCTATTATGAATTTCGTCCGGTCCAGGTGAAGTATTGCGAGTTTTTTTCAAAGCTGCAACAAGTTCTTTAAAAGTAAAATTATGATTGTATGAGTCTAAAATGTTTGAGTTAAAATTAAGGGTTTTTCGTTCCTTAAGGGATTTTAAAGCTAAAAATTTTGAGCTATAATTGCCTGCCCTGGAGACTTCTGCCAAATGAGTCCCCAAGCAGTCAGCTACTTCCTTAAGGTCTGATAATGTTTGCCCATTTTTCTCTAGAATCGGAGCACAAGATATTGTATAGTTTCCAGCGATTTTTTTTATTTTTCCCCATACGGTCTTTGATGGGGTAGACGTCGTGATTGTGCTGACGTAGGATTGCCATGAGTCACGCTGGCTTTTTCGTCGTATCCTCCGAGCTTCAGCTCGAGCTCGTTTAAGTGCCACAAGATTTTGTGTGGTCGGATACCGACGAAATGTGTTCCATGCTTTTTTCTGTTTTTTGTAGGCTGCCTGGCAATCAGAGTTCCACCAAGGCTTAGGAAATTTAATCCTCCTTTTGGTGGTTCTTGGAATAGTAACGTTCGCTGCATTTAGAATAATGTCTGTTACTCGGCTTACTGCTACATCAATGTCAGTTTCGTTCACAACTCCTGATGTTATTTCTGCCAACTGGGTAAATGCTGCCCAATCAGCTCGATGAAGGCAGAAACGAGCTTGCTGCTGCGGTTGATAGCTGCAGCGTCCTGTAAATGTTATCTTGATCGGAAAGTGGCCACTAGTGTAGAGTCCACTTTCAACATGGAAATCCCACAGTGGCAGAAGAGAAGGTGAGCATACTGCAAGATCGATGGCATGGTATGTCTGCGTCGGAAGATGGAAATAAGTATTTTCACCATTGTTCAGTAAGCATAGATCATTGTCATTTATAGAATCTTCTATTATCAATCCTCTACTGTTGGTGTCTGGACTCCCCCAGAGAGGATTGTGGCCATTGAAATCCCCCAAGATGACAAATGGGGGTGGGAGTTGATCTATCAATGTCTGCAATTCCACACTTCTCAAATCGTAAGAAGGTGGAATATACATAGAGCAAACTGTGATCAGCGAGTGAAGGTGAACACGCGCAGCTACTGCCTGAAGGGACGTGTTGATGTTGAGCTGGCTAGATGCGTAATCAGTGGAGATTAGCATCGCCACTCCTCCACAACGACGGTCTCCTGTCAAGCAGTCCTTGCGGTACAGTTCAAAACCTTTCAACCTCGGTCTATCAGTAGGTGACAAAAAAGTCTCTTGCAGACAGAAAATGGCCGGTTGGTGAGTTTCGACAAGATCTTTGACGTCCGTGACATTATGCGAGTAACTCTGACAATTCCAAGATATAATGCTCAGGGCCATGATGGAAAAAGAAGAGAAAAAAGGCCAAAGAAAAGAGAAGCAGCTCATTTAGTGGGGACGTCCGTCCATCCTTCATCTTCGGATGGCGGAAGCTCTTCAAATTCGACATCATCAATCTCCCCATGAGAGGGGGCAAGTTCCTCGTGAAGAGATTCCGTCAGTTTATTTTTCTTGCCTGAATACAAGAAGTCCTCTTTTTTAAATTGAAAAAATTGAGGGGGCCTTTGTTTAGAGGGAACCCCCATTTTAGCGCGCATCTGTATAAGTTTTTTTTTCGCTGCAGTTTGTTTCGCTTTTTTCTGACTTGTAGTGTTTGCAGTTTGAATTTCAACTTTTTGTGCTTGTGTGTTTTCATCTGTTTTCTTTGAAGAGGCATTACAGCTATTATTTTGTTTACTTGGTGACTTGGTTGTGTTGACTGTTTTAGGTTTAGATGCCGTTTCATTTTGGCAAACTGTTTGTGTGCTGGCAGATTTTAACACTTTTTTAACTGAAGCAGCATATGAAAGTCCCACAGTAGGTGTCCGGGATTCAACTATTTTTCGAGCATCAGGGTATGATATCTTTTGAGTCGTTTTAATAAGTTGTATTTCTTTTTCTGAGATCCACTTGGGGCATTTTCTAGAGTATGAGGGATGATTTGCATTACAATTGACACATTTGAAGTTTTTTTGACATTCGTTACTGTCATGGCCGGGTTCCGCACATCTGGCACAAGTGCTGGTTCCACGGCACGATATTTTTGAGTGCCCAAAACGCTGACATTTAAAGCAGCGAAGTGGGTTGGGGATATACGGTCTTACCGGGCAAGATAGATAACCTGCTTTGACGCGTGCAGGGAGATCAGGAGTATTAAAAGTTAAAATTAAATGTTTAGTGTTGACCATTTTGCCGTCCCGCTTGATTGTGATTCTTTTTACTGCGCTGACTTGTTGATCTTGCATTTCATCTAGGATCTCATTCTCAGGTGTAAAGAAAAGGTCTGGTTCAGATATAATCCCTCGGGAGAAATTTAAAGTTGAATGTTCCGATACTGCAACTAAAAATGGGCCAAGTTGTTTTGTGGACTGTAATGTTTTGATTTGTTTAGGGTCTTTAATTTCCAGAAGAAGTTCGCCATTACGCATCTTTTTAACGGATTTAAACTCCCCAATTAAATGAATAAGAGCTTTATTAATTTTGAAAGGAGACACTGCTGTAAAATTCGATTCGTCGCGCTTGATAATATAAAACTTCGGATTGCTCGACAACACATTCTGACGCTCCCCACTAGGGGGAGAAAGGTTTTTTTCTTTGGTATCCATAAACGGACCGGAGAACTGGGGGGAAAAAACGGGGTCGAGCCCCTGCGTAGCCCCCCTACACAGAGGTAAGGCTGCATACGTCAGGGTTCGCCAGCTAGCCCTGAAGTCGACCGCTTGCGGCACCGCTTGGCCCCGGTACCATGCAGCCATCGGCACGGTCGCTGAACCTTGACTTGGGATTTTGTTCCGAAATTTGGTAAGTGTGGTGAGGGAAGGAAGGAGAAACAAATCCCTTCCTGCCGATATTCTGTTTGAGCAACTGGGGGTCACTACTCCGCCAAAGAGCTCGCCCCGAACTCACCACACCGCAAGCCCCCCCACCACGGCAAGGTAAACGGACAACGGGGGGGGGGGGGCCCAAATGTTGGAATCACCGAAGGACGGTGCAGAAATAGGGAGACATTAGATGGGTTAAAAATGTAAAGATGCAACGAATGATTTGTACAAGGTTTTATTTTGAAATAAAAATTTAAGGAGAGTTTAAGACGTCTATTGTTAAGAGAAGGTTCATGTGTCAGAATATGTAGATTGCTGATAGGCGAGGTTCTGAAGGCCCCTGTGCAGATGCGCAATGCCTGGTTATGTATTTGATCCAGGATCTTGAGATAACTTTTTGCAGCGGAGCCATAGACTTGACATCCGTAATCAATTTCGGAGCGTATCAGAGCCCTGTAGATTCTTAAGAGTGACTCTGTATCAGCACCCCAAGAAGTGTTTGCCAGGACTTTAAGAATATTTAATTTCAATAAACATTTTTTTCGTAACTCTTGAATGTGCGGCAAAAATTTAAGTTTGTTGTCAAATGTGAGACCAATAAATTTTCCTTTATTTTTTACTGATATTGGTTGGTTGTTAAGAACTAGGTTCGGGTCAGGATGTAATCCTCTTTTACGGCAGAAATGCATGCAGAAAGTTTTTTGCGGGGAGAAAGAAAAGCCATTCTCCTCCGCCCATTGTGAGACTTTATTAATAGCCATTTGAAGCTGTCTTTCAATGATACTCATGTTCGTCGACGAGAAAGAGATTTGAAAATCATCCACGAACATAGTACCTTTGACAGCGGGGGCAATTGTTCGATTAAGCTATTGATAGCAATTACAAAAAGAGTTACGCTCAGCACACTTCCCTGGGGTACACCTTCTTCTTGGATGAAGGTATCAGACAGAATAGACTTGACGCGTACACGAAAAGTTCGGTATTTGAGAAAATTGGAGATAAAGATGGGTAGGTTACATCGCAACCCA
>JAXGGA010023840.1:0-12909 GCA_038373865.1 Uloborus plumipes
TAAAAGAGAGAAATGAAGTTTTAAAATGAACACATGAAGCAGTTCACTCAAAATAATTGGCACGACATATATTTTGCAAATTATTTCAATCTGATTTCAACTTCTTTCACGTCAAATTAAAGGACGTAGAATAAATTAAACATTAATAAAAGTATCAACACATTTTGTGAAAAATATTCCCAAAATACTTCATGGGGAAGAATTTTTAATAATAATGATTCGGCAAAAAAAGTTTCAATTTTACTGCTAAAAATATTTATTTTTTGTAATGTCTAAATTACTTAATTCAAAAGAATGTTTAAAATGCGTGTTTCTTTTACTAATAATAAAAGTACTACATATTTAATATTTAAAATAACTTTTTTGATTATTTTTCAATAACAATGATTGAAAAACAAAAGATGTAAACCGAAAAGAAAAAATACTTATAAATACGAGTATGCACACATACGTCTATTGAAAAAGAACTTTAGGCATGATTAAAAAAACAAGCTGAATTTTTTTAAAGAAAAAAAAAATCTCAATCTTGCAGTTTTGACTGCAAATGTTGCCGAATAAGGAAATTTTTAGGAGGTCACAGTGACATCTCGTGACCTGCCATCGAGGCAACACCTATGACTTTAAGTAATGTTCAAATGACCAACACTGTAAAAAATGAATGATGTTTTTACAGTATAATACAGCTAATTTTATAGTAACAAACTGTAAAATTGCTAATTTTACTATAATAAGCTGGGAAATTGCTTATTTAACAGTTTATTACCAAACCTTTTACAGTTTTAAAGTGGAACCTCTGCTGCCAGCATTATACTGTTGTTTTTACAGTATAATACAGCTAAGTTTTACGGCAATAAACTGTATAATTATTAACTATACAGTAAGAAACTGTAAAATTGCTAGTTTTCTAGTTTATTACTGTGCATTATACAGTTTTAAATTGGAACCTCGGCTGCCGGTATTATACTGCAAAAACAACAGTTCGTTTTTTGCAGTGTAATTATGATGTCCGCATCGAAATGTGTACCAGAAATGCGGAATGGAAACAGGTAGTTGTGTTACATTCTTTTCGAATTATTCAGCCCGAAATTCAGGAAATGCAAAGAATTTCAAAAATCGTGAAAATATACAGAAACTGGGGCATATATATCTACACAGTTTATTTTGCTTTTGATGAATGTAACAAACTGTAAACAACTTATCAATGTCTTCTCGAATTCAAAACAGCGAAGACAATAATGTGTCCTTCTTTCCCGGAACAAACACTGTGGGGACGTTAAATAAATTCGATGTTTATATTATGCTGCTTTTAGACACGAGGAACTGTACGGAAACGGGCGATGATGCGAAACGCCAAGTTCGTCCATTTCGGGTCATTGAAGAAGATAAAACGCCGGGACGCCTATTTTTTGTTAAGTGTTTTAAATGGGAATTTGCTATGAAATTGGCAATGAATCATGAGTTGTCAGACTTTAGCTGTTTGATGACCTTAATGCTCTTCAGATGGAAGGGGATTAAAACTGAAATTTCTCTAGTTGGTGCAGTTGCGGCTATAAAGATTGTTAAAAGGCTAATCTTAGGGAGGGGAGAAAATGGAATCATATCGTCGACGTTCAGGCAAATGTCACTAAAATGAAAAAAAAAAAGACAGACTGTTATAGTGAATTAGAATTTATTGCTAGTTAGTTCGTGATATCTACTAATGCTTTAAAAGTTGACCACAGTATAGATTAGGCGGTCAGTGAAGTAACTTTTATTTATTTGTTTTTCCTTTCATAATGGTTCAAAACTGTAAATTGACTGTCTCAAAAAAAAAAAAAAAAAAATGTGTACACACGCTGATGTACGAGTATATATGAGATGGGTATACGAGTATACCCATCAATAAGTATTTATGTATTTTGTTTCGTGTTATTGATTTATTTTTCAAAAGAATATTTTTTAATACAATTTCTGCAGACACATACTCAGTTTTTGAAACTACATAAGATTAAGAATTTGTTTCGCAAAAAATATTTTGACTTTCTTTACTTTATAACCAAAACATTTTTTTTTTAAATTAATTAATACTCTTGATTTTAAATCTTCCTTTTCCTGAAGCCAAGTAAAAGGAAAATAGCGCTGTTGCCAATCCTCTGTAGCAGGGGTGTCTAAACTACCTGTCACATTCGGCCGGTGGGAAGTTTACAGAGGAGGAAAAATTAATTTCATAATACAAGATATTTCCTTTTGAGCAGTTTTTACGAAATTAAGCCCAAAAATCGCAAAAACTACCACTGACCGATTAATGAGAGAAAAAAAAAGGCGCTAACTATACCATCTGAATTAAACAATTGTTAGTATTCATCGCCTCCTAAAATTTACAGCGTGACTCCTGAGTAAAAATGGTTGCAGACATCTGTCCCATTCTTTGGCTTTTAGCTAAATTTTTAACAATAAATTCTCTTTTTAATTTATTTCAAACTGAAGTTTTAAGCATTCAATACAAAAAATTGAGCTTATGGATGAAAAGACGTCCGAGGAGAGCCATGAGCTCACATTCTTGGCATTGAAAAGGGTGTTTTATTCAATGCGTCTACTCCTATCGTGGCCCAATAGCTAATTTCTAAACCGTTAGAGATACGCACATAGTTCATTTAGGAAAAATCTCCAAATTACAAAAGGAATTTTGGGTCTATTCAATGTTTTAAAAAAAATTAAATTTTGAAAGCGTTACGAAATTTAAATTTTTATTCAGCCTTCCAGTCCTATCAATCATATTTAGTAAAACATTCTTGACACTGTAACGTTTAAAACTAAAAAAAATCACTCTTCTACCACAAAAATTGACCGAGTTATGACGTTTTGAAAAATCAAGATTTTGCATTATTTCATGACGTCATCGAGAGATCGCTTAAGGGACCGTATGCGAAATCCTTCAAAATCTTGATTTTTCAAAACGTCATAACTCGGCCAATTTTTGTCGTAGGACAGTGATTTTTTTTCAGTTTTAAACGTGGCAGTGTCAAGAATGTTTTACTAAATAAGATTGATAGGATTGGGGGGCTGTATAAAAATTTAAATTTCGTAACTTTTTCAAAATTTGATTTTTTGAAAAACATTGAATCGACCCAAAATCATTTTCGAAATTTAGAGATTTTTTCCTAAATGAACTATATGCGTATCTCTAACGGTTTAGAAATTAGCTATTGGGTCACGATAGGAGTGGATACCCTGTGTATAACGACGAAAGACGTGTATGCAGTTTTCCTGCTCATTTGAGCATTGATACTTTGTGTTATATTCTTTCATTTTTCAAGTACAAAGGTATTTGTTTGTTTCTTGATGCAGATGGGGTAGAGCTTAGGACCAAACCATAAACATCTGTCATTAATTGTTCTCGTAACGTTGATGAGTTTATAAATAATGATTCGTTTTAATTTTAATAATTTATTGCAGAGTTACGGATCAAAGACACCATATTGCAAAAAATAAACCGTTGTTTTTACAGTATAATACTATCAGCAGAGGTTCCAGCTTGAAACAAAAAATGTACAGCAATCGACTGTAAAATTAGCAATTTTACAGTTTATTACAGTAAAGCAGTAATTGTAGGTTATTACCACAATTTTACAGTTTATTACTCCACAATTAGCTGTATTATACTGCAAAAACAACAGTATAATACTGACAGCAGAGGTTCCAGTTTAAAACTGCAAAATGCACAGTATTAAACTGTATAATTAACAATTTTACAGTTTATTAGTGTAAAATTAGCAGTTTTTTCAGTTTGTTATTATTAAAATTAGCTATATAATGCTGCAAAAATAACATCAATTTTTCCATCCATTCAGTGCATCGTAACGGGATGTATCTTGTGAAGAGGAAAGATTCTTTTTTCTTTTGTGTTGTGAAAGTTAATGACCCAGCTCATGCGCATAACGATACTGTTACGAATCTTGGACTTGACCATTTATTCAAATCACACTGCCCGACATTCAAATTATTGGCCATACGAATCCTAACGTGCATATAATATTCAAAACAATTTTACAGCTGACTTGAATGCATCGAGGAACCGCGCTCTCGGGCGGAAACTAGTTTCAAGTATGAGCGGATGCGGCTGGCTAAAAAAGTATGGACAATCGAATGCACACTGTCGTGGAGTGTTCGTAAAGGTAACACAAGCGTTAATAATAGCGCTCGAAACTGACAAGCGCGGTTTTTTTATAGAAAATCAGTTAAACTTATTTTTTCAAGGGCGCCACGTTCATTGAAAATGTAAAAATCAGTTGTCAGTCTGATTCGTTTGTTCTACATGGGCCTATAGTTACACGTCAGCCACAGAGCTTAACTAAAGATTATAAATAAGCCAAAAATTTTAGGTGTTTACTGTTGAAGGCACGATTTAATATCATACATGATATTTACGTACACTTTCCCGGAAAAGTAGGAAGAAAATAAATAGAGAAAGATTTACATTATAAATAAACAATAATTAAAAAAAAAAAAAATAAGGGCACTGTTCAAGCATGAGACAAAGGAATCTTACTTAGGAAAATATCTCACACTGAGCTAAATATAAGTTTAAAAGAGGAAACGAAAAGAAATAAAGAAAATGGAAAAAATAAGCATTTTTAAACTAAAAGAAGCTCATTTCAAAACAACAATTTCAATAAAATTAAACAAGGTTAGGAGATGTTAAAAATCCGTGTTTTGCTGATCTGTCCCTGTCCATCTGCTAATCGTTTGACCTCAAATACGCTAAAGGTCACGTCAAACATTTTTTAGTCAGGAAAGATTTTACACCCATATAAAATTTGTCACGATGTATTCATAGTTGGACTTTTAGACAATTTCTTGTTTAAATAACTCGTAATATATAAAATCGATAATCTAGACCGTATTGTGCATCCACTTATTGGCCTCAGAAAGAAAAAACTTGCGGTCACGTGACAATATTCCCATGAAGATCAGCCTGCTCAGCTTCTGAACGGAGAAAGAGTGTTGCCCTAAAAAATCTTGGGTTACAGAGACACATGTGGTGGGGGAACGTGAGTAACTTACTCCGGGGGTTTATGGGTTTTCAAAGATCATTTTCACATCAAGTCATGGTGTGAAATCAAGTAATAATGCCTAGAAATAACTTTGGAAGCGTTTGCTTTGTCTTCGATAATCAGTAAGCTTAATAATACGAAGGCAGTGACTAATTCGCACTTCAGGAGTCTCAGGCGTTATTCGAGATTTTTCCGATACTAATTAATGCAAGACAAGTATTCATCAGCTGTCAAAATACTGCAACAGTAAAGGGGAAAAGTTGAAAGCTATCAAAAAGAACTGTGACTTTTCCCTTAATACATTTAGAAACTGAATTTTTCTTAAACATAGGTTGATTACAAAATTAAAATTGGTTATCTAAAATCGCATAAGGAAACTAATTATATGCCATTGGAGGAAAATCAAGAATCTGTAAAACCTTTCTGACGGCTTTTGAAGAGTTTTGTATTTATTTATTTTTTACTGCTATATCGAATCTTGACAATTGAGCCCATATTTTTCAATGCCCTTTGACAAAAAAGTTACATCTGGCGATTAAATGTGCTAGCTTTTATGTTTTTCGAAAAAGATACTGTTATACTTTACGTCAATACGATCGATTCTACACAACTATACATTTCAATTTTGCCGCAAAATAGAAGTTTGGTCACAGACTTTTGAGCTCAGAAGGGGCCAAAAATCTATTACCCATCGTCTCCCTCCATCACATTAATTTCACCATCTTTCTCATTCCGGTATATGATGCAGTGAATATAAGAGAGTACTGAAAGATTCATTACACCGAAAAGATGAACTCAGCCCATTTAGGAAATTTATCTTTTCCCCTTCTCTCCTTTTTTAACCCTTCCAAAGTGAATGACATCTCTCGAGCAGTCAACAGAAAGTCCATTAAGGAGGTCACGTCGATAGCCCTGTAACATGACCGTTCTGCTTCTGAAGCCAATGGAGTTGCTTTTGTATCTATCTTTTGTAATTATAGCCATTTAAAGAGTTTTCGAAACTACATCGTTACTGCAAAGCAACTCGATTGACCAAAAGCTATTACATTGTTCAGAAAAATCATCATTTAATGTAATTTTTCGGTAAGAAAATACCATAGGCGGACTTACGGGGGTGCCAGGGGGTGCACCGCACCCCCAACATTTTTGGCTGGATTTGGAAAAAAATGAAATTAAGTATGTTTCTCCAAGAAATAGTTGGAAAAAAACCTTATTGTTCAGTGTTGCAGTACAGAATGAGTGTATACTCCGTAATTGGGTATTTATTGGCACATCATTACAATTTCTTCTACTTTAAAACTACCATGGCAAAAATTACAAATTAAAAAACAACGGGACTGTAATAACTTTATCAGTAAAATCTGTCCTGAAATCAACTGAAAACCAGCATTTTTAAGGTAAATTTTCAAAATTTTCCATAGAAGTATTCCCCCCCCCGACTTCTTATTGTAGTGGCGCAACCAGAGGGGGCCCACGATGCTCGTGCTCCCTTCCTCCCACCCTTTCTCCAGAATGCTGAGTTGATATTTTTGAAAAAATTTTCTTTATTATTGAATAGAAGGTAAGAACGCGTCTAGGGAAAAGGCACCAAAATACCTAATGTTGAGAAAACATCTTAATTTCGTTCAAAAATAAAAGAAAATCTCTACACCTAAATTTTTCAACAGCATCAGATTGTTACTCAGCCAATGGAGTCCCTTCACGCAACGTCACAGGTCGCGTTAGGTCACGTGTCAACTAGGAAGCCGATGTAAGCAACGGGGATGAAGCGTTGAAAGCATTACTGAAGAACCGTTCTTTTTCTTAACAAAATGTGTTGCTTGTGGATGCACTAAGGTTGCAACTGAAGTCAATTGCAAGGAGAAGTTATTTTTCATATTTCCTCATGTAAATAAAGATCATTTAAAAGTTTTGTTCATAAAATTAAAATGAGAAAACTTACAGCCAAAAAACATTGTTTTTTGCAGATGACTTCGATGGAGAATGCTTTAAGTGTCAAAATTTCACCAAAAGATTACTAATAAAACAAGGCGCGATCTGTACAAAATTATTTTTTAAGAAAAAAAAAAAAAGGAGAGCTTTAAAGTGTTTAAATGCTTCATCAAGTCAAAGTGCTGTTTTTTTTTTTTTTGGAAAATTAAATTGTTTACCCAAATGTTTTCATAAATTTTACATAACATTGAAATATATGAAATCCCCAGCTAATGCAAATCAACCAACGAAGCTCTACAGATAAGTTGTAGATTAATACAGTTGTTTTTTTTTTTTTTTTAAATGTCGATGTAAGTTTACAAAAGTTTCTTTTCTTCTTCTTGCAAAAAAAAAAAAAAAAAAAAAAAGAAATCAATATAGCATTTTTAATTCGTACAACTTTTCCTAACAGGTACATAAATATACAACGCAGAACAATAGAAGTTTTTCGAAAATTATATGGAAGAAAAAGTTCACGTAGTTTATTGTCTTTATTTATAACTATTATTATTTGTTATTATTTTTATATTAATTTAATTCTTTTACATTTCATTAAAAAAGAGCATATTTTAGCCAAATCTTCATTTTACTACTTCCTTTACTACTTAAAATTTATAGATATAAACATGTAGCATAAATGAATTATTTAGTGTATATGAATATTTCTCTGGCCAATATTTAAAAGACCTGAGTCTTACTGTTGCTCTGCGGAGAAAATATAATATAAGTTGAAAAAAGAATATAAATCTTCTGTTTCAAAGAAAACTAATTATTTCAATTGTTATTTTGAATATTAATTTTGAAGCATTCATTTTGCTATTAACCACTCTAACAAAATATTTTTTCTTGTAAAGCAATTACATGTTGAGAAACTGGAAATTTATTTAGCAATGTTTTCATCCCATTAATATGCTAACATTTTTCTCAGCAGTAACGTACATAGACTTCGGTGCTCCCCCCTCGCAAGATCTGTACATGTCCCCTCTCCCCCCCCCCTCTTTTTTTTCGATCAAAAAAAAAAAAAGAAAAAAAAAACCATGTAGTGCTATTTTTCCGTATTGCATGCCCCGAAACTTGTGTGCCCCCCTCCCGTGCCGAAGGGCGCTATGTACTCTACTGTTTCTCTGTATACATATAATAAAAAGTTTTTAAAAGCACAAACCTGTTGTATATCGTTGAAAAAAAATCTTTATCGAAGAATTCAAGAAGCAAATAGCTGAAAAATATACATATATTGCTAAAACGTACAGTTGTAATTTAATCAGAAATTATTGGTATTAATTAACAAAACTTTTACTGTTTTATCCAGTACTAGTTTATTACTAAGTATAAAATGCATTTGATTAAAAATTTTGGTAGCGTGAAACATCACTTAGATACCACTTAACATTTACACTATTTCATTGGATGGTACTTCTATGAATAAAATCTAAATATCCTTAGTTTCGTAATGGCAGAGTTAAAATTTCTTAAAAATATATTACATAAATATATGACTGAGTATATATTTAATGGTTCTACACTAGACAAAGAAAACAAATTATAAAGCTCATTTGATTAGTGAAAAAAAAAGAAAGAAAAGAAAAGAAAGAAAGCAAAACAGAAGTTTCACATTACGTCCTATATTTTTTCTCACAAAACCATGGGTATTTTAATTGTATTTGCACAATGTATTCACATACAAAATAATGTTTATAGAAATGCATATATCTTAGAAAAAGTCAATTTCAATTTTAGCAGATAGTCATTTTACTATACAAGGAGAAATTTAAAATATGTATTCATTACAAAGAACATTTTTTAAAAATAAATTAAAAACAACTTTTTATGCTGTTTTTAGACTCTTAACTGACACTTACAATTTTTTTTTTCTAAAATTACGTCTCTCTCATGCTCATGCTTAAAGAAAATTCAGAGAGAAATAAACTAATAAGAAATATTACGAAGTAAAAGACATTAAAAGTCAACTCTAAATAAGAGATTAAAACTAAATCAATCTGACCTAAATCATAATTAAAAAGATTAAACTAAACGTAAGTACTATATTATTAATTACAAATATAACGTAAATAGCCAAAGCAAACTAATTTTGATCGGCCACCTCCAGTTAAAACTCAATACGAAAGCATGCTAACAGAGTAGCGATCCCAGCCGACACGTGACATCCACTGTGCGGCCCTCTAGCGGTGATTTGACTCCATTGTATGCCGCCCCCACCCCCTCTCGCCCTATCCTCTTGTTTTCAATTTCATTTCTGCCTGTTTTTCTTTTTATTTATTTATTTTTTTGATTTTGTCTGAAAATAAGAAAGTTTTCGAAATGCTATTTCTCGGAAGTCCTCTACCCCGCCAAAGTTATTAATTACGGAGCATCAAATTTCGTGTCCTGGTCTTCAATTTAGCTATTTAGCCAAATTTTCAGGAAAATTCCCCCAAATACCAAACACCTTAAAAGATTGAAAATCGCTTAAAATTTAATTTTTGAAACATCAATTTTGAAAGACTGCTGTGTCCTTAACGCCACCAAATATGATATTCAGTGGCGCACCCAGGATTGCTTCCTAGGGGAAAAACTAGTCATTTTTGGTTAAATTAAGAAGGGGGCTAGGGGCTATCTCTTGTCAAATTTCCAAAAATTAAGTCCAAAAAACGCATTTCAAGCAGTTAGGTTTTATCAAGGGGTTTCATTTTTGTTCTTCTGGGAGGGGCTTAAGCCCCTTAGCTCCCCCTCGTTGGTGCGCCATTGATGATATTACATACACTCACATGTTTAAAGCTTCAATTTTGGAAAATTTTCGGACAAGGGCTACCCCAACCACCCTTTCTCCATCATTAAAAATCGTTAAAATTTTGGTTTTCTAAACTACAGTTTCGAAAAGTGTAAAGAGGAGAACTTTTTGGCACAGCAGGCTGTGGCTGACGCTTCCGTATGAAATCTGAAAATGAAAAAACTAATATTTGAAAAACTTTAAGGCGGGAGAGCCTTACAACCTCTCCTCTTAACATTACTGAATATTGCTGTAAAACTTCGTTTTTTAGGACTTCTATTTCGAGATATTTCCTGGAGAGAGAACCAGAACGCCTCTCTCGTAGCATCATCAAGGTTTGTCTACAGTTGCGTTTTTGGAACTTCAACTTCGAAAAGTTGCGGGGAAGGCGATCGATTTTGCTCTATTTTTCAAAAAATTGATCGGGGACAGTCCTTAAGCTAAGCCCCATCCCTTAAATGAGCGTCAACAAATATCGCCAATAATCGCGTTTTTATACCTTCAATTTCCAGAATTCTATGTGGAAGTTCCTGTGAACTTTTCTTTCCCCTCACAGCACCAGAGGCCATCTAAAATTGCATTTTCAGGATTACAATATCAAAAATTTTCCTGGGGAAAATCCCCAAACCTGCCTATCAAATAGAGAAACACCTAAAAGCAGGATTCGCTAACGTGGGCCCAGCCCGAAAAAAACTCACCCGAGATTTTTGGGAGTGGCCCGCTTGAAATGATACACTATGTTGGTGAAGTGTTTTTTTTTTTTCACAATTTACTGCATATTGAAAACATTTATTTCAGGAACAAACTAAACATTACAAATATTTCGATCAATACTAAGCCTAGAAATTGGTATTGATCAGTTTAGTTATAACATGTAGAGTGTTATGATATTTAGTCTCGGTCCATACGTGGTCCAGAAAAAGGCATCTTCCTTTAAAACTGTGCATATGAATTTCAGTTATTTATTTATTTATTTGAATATTTAGAGGATCAAAATAAACAGGAGCTATTTAAATCCACAAATTCAATTCAATATTAATTTAAAATATAATAAAATTAATTAAAAAAATCAATATAGCAATGCTTTTTCCAAATAAAAAATTCTTTAGGAAGTCACAGTGACCTCTCCTCGTGGCTCTTCCGACTCTTTAAAAATTTTACGTAGCAAGCAGTTGTTTGGTATTCAATGTTTGAATAGAGAATGATATTAAAATGACTTTTGAAAAAGCTCGAAAAAGTCCGAGTTTTTCATCAAAACCCCAGCGGGTTGGGTTTTTTCAAACCCTGCTTAAACCTGTTTTCTGATTGCGCCACTAGCTTGTTGTCCTGGGGTCTTCCCCCCACCCGATTTCTGGCACTGTTGCACCCCCAAAATTTGCAGCCTAAGTCCGCCTATGGAAAATACCAGAACAATTTCGTTTTCATGTTTGACAATGGCAACTGAATGCTTTTCCATAATACTAATGATGCTTGTAATAGCGTTTATTTGCTTTAAAGAAAAAGAATGTTCCCTAAATTTTACATTAAGGAGAATATTTCCAGAATTATCTCATTCTTCTAGTATATTCTCGGATCACATCTCTAATCGTTATCTGTCTGAGTTATTTCGAAAGTTCCCTTCGGAGCTTATTTAACTTTTCTTTGAATCCTTTTTAAATCAATCATTTTTAGTTTGAATACAGTTTTTTAAAAATGTAATGAAATGTGTTTTGTTAATGCTTTAAACATCATAAATATGAAAATGTAGCAAAAAAGTCACATTTATTTTCTTCTATTTAGGTCAAAGACTGGCTCGTCGTCCAGTGAATGTGATTTAAAACTGATATATCCGAGAGCGTTTAAGAAGAAAATGCATAAACTAAAATGTTTTCAGTCTATTTAAAAAACATTGTCTAAATAAATAAAAAAAGAAGAAAAAGAGAAATAAATAAGTTGTATACGACTAAGGTCTCTGGTTTTGGTTGTCTCTGCAAGCTAAAAATTAGAAAAGAATTAATGATCTCTGCATTCGGCAATTAGTTATTCGTCCTGCTGCAAAAAGCAAAAGTAATTTACACGAATAGCATAAGTGGCTAGAAATTAATTGAATTTTTGCAGAAATCCTTAAAAATGCGAATTTTTGAATGAGTCCCAATATTTTTGGTAATATAGTGAATACAATCATAGTAATTACAAAAAAATCATGTAATGAAGTGGACACTCAAATGAGCTTTGCATTAGAAACCATCCAGATTTCTAGAGGGGAGTGTATATCTTTTGCAAATGTTCTCTCAAGTCCGTATTTGAAGACAAAAAAAAAAAAAAAAAAACATCTTTCAAACATTTTATTTTTTTCACACATTTCATTTTTGAAACATTTTTCACACATTTCATTTTTGAAATATTTTTCACACTATTATAAACAGTAGAATTTCTTAATTTCTAACCAAATTTCTAAATAAAGAATAAACAAGATAAATAGCTTGCCATAACCATAATGAAAGCTCATCAGTCACTAGCTTAAACCTATGAAGATAGCTACAAATATTTAGTTTCAATTTTCTTTTCTTAACTCAAAACGATACATTATTTTTACAGCAAAATTAAACAGAACATATAGGACATAGGAGAATTCTCTGCCATATCACGAAGTTTTATGCGTAAAATATTTTGAATTTATGGCTACGAGAATTTAAACTTGTCTTATCTCAGGATGATAAAATCAAAACATATACGAGCAATACCCCAAAGAGAAGGAATTTATAGATCATTCTACTGGAAAACATATTTTAAATACACTGAAGTGACAAAAGTCATGGGATAGCAATATGCAAATTTTCAGATGGCAGTAGCATCGCATAGAACAGGTATAAATGCGCAGTGCTTTTACAGAGCTTTCATTTCTGTTCAAGTTATTCATGTGAAGAGGTTTTAACGTGATGATGACCGCACGACGTGAATTAACAGACTTTGAACGCGGAATGTTAGTTGGAGCTAGACGCATGGGTCATGCCATTTCGGAAATCGTTAGAGAATTCAACATTCCCAGATCCACTGTGTCAAGAGTGTGCCGAGAGTATGAAATTTCAGGCATAACATCCCACCATGGACAGCGCAGTGGTCGACCGCCTGCACTTAAAGATCGAGACCGGCGACGTC
>JAXGGA010023841.1:0-12908 GCA_038373865.1 Uloborus plumipes
ACTATCAGAAAGGTTCATTCTAAAGTTTTACCTTGTTTTTTTTGCTGTATTGATAGCTGAAAGTTCTAGGTTAGATAAGATCCACAAAAGAGCTCTTAAATGGCCGACTACTGGAGCACTTACCCTATTTAAATTTGAAATTTGAAAAAAAAAAAAAATCATTGTTTTTGCACTAATTTGTGTTGTTTATGCTTTTAGATGTCGTACATATACAATAATACAAGCACACAAAGTTTTAGACATGTAAATCAATAATTGAAAAAAAAATCCATTTTATTTGTCCACTGTAGCGTTAACTGTTTGGAACAAATTTATTTAATATTTAATAATATACTTGTAAATGAATAAATATATACATTGAAATAAGTCATTCACAGTAAATTATATTACCACATTAAATCTATTTTTACACCTTCCGCATTCAATATAATAACAAAAGATGCAAAACGCACGAAATAAGCAAAACACAAACTATTTGAACCAAAGTAAGCTCAATATTTGGCAGAAGTTAAATTATAGGTGTTGAACTTCTCTAATCATGCTGTTAGCAAGTTGGTTGATAAGTAAATATGTATCTGATTTCTGTAAAATATCACATCCCGGAGAAATAATTGCAACAGTTGACAATCTGTCTGACCCACAGGTCGATCTCGGTTAATTTTTAACTTTTATTAGTATTGAGAACGATCTCCTTGATGTAGGGTCACCTGGGGTAATTCTTGGTCAAAAAGCATTAACATCCAATTATCACAAAATCTATCTAAGTTAGAGTTACAAATTTTGGTATGGAGGAAGCACATTGGGATGTTCATCGAATAAAATATTCATGTTATCAACAATACATAATGAACTTGAGTAATTGTCGTTAATTAGTGACCAGGAATTACCCCAGAGATGGGGTAATTCCTGGCCACTTACGGGGCAATTATTGGTCACTCAAATGATTGATGAAAATGCATACATTTTGTAAGCACATTATTAATACAAGTTATTAAACTAATTAGATAAAGAATTTATTTATATATATAGCTAATTAAACACTATATTTAGTTTTTTTAAGGAAGAATGCAATTGTTTTCAACATAATAGCTTTACTTAATAAAACTTAGCCAAAATACTTTTTATACACTTTGTATGCAATAGCTACAGCTTTTATATCTGTTGTGAATGAATCTTCACCTACCAAATAAATAGGTCCATAAAAAATATGGTGCACATGCACCATACACACTGAGCACATGCTTCTGTCTGTTATGAACAGGTTAAGGTGAACAGTTAAGTGAATAGTACAATGCAGTTACAATTAAGCATTTTTCTTAGTATAATTAAGAATAATTATTAGAACTTATAAAATAATTGGATGAAATTTAACAAAGAAAAATTCAGTATATTGTATACTTATCATTAACAGATAAGAATGTTACATTGCGGTTACAGTTAACTTTGCAGTTAAGGCTCACAGAGTTACATATAGTTTAAATCAATAACATATGTCAATAATAGGTGAAATAATAATCCATAAATATTAAAAAAAGGACTGACCAGGAATTACCCCACTGACCAAGAATTACCCCAGTAGCCAGGGGCATTATTTGGAGCCTTCCTGCAAATTATTCAAAACAATAATGGTAAATCCAAAACTATTTTTCAGTAACTGACATGGTACCTAATTCAACCAAAAAAACGAAAAAGAAAAATATTCAGAAGTTTGAGTTTGATCACGATCTTTGTACAAATGTATCAAAACTAAGGCCAATCTTGTTTTACGAAATTTAACAAGCGATTTTAAAAAGATTTTTTTTTTCAAACTAAATACACAGTCAACTCATAATTAAGTAATGAATTGCAATGAAGATAGTTCAGAGTACCTCTGTGATTTTTTTCATTTTGCTGAAGGTTTATTAAGACATAAAAAGGACTGTGACCAGGAATTACCCCAGAAACTTGCTGACCAGGAATTGCCCCGGGTGACCCTAGTTGCTGAGATTGGAATCGTTAATAAAATGCGTGAAGCAGTATAAAATGTTTGGAAACGAGTGAGTTAAATTGTTGACAATGATATAGCTCAGAGTCTCAATCGGCAATGACAAGTTATACAAATACCAATGTGACGACCAAGGCTTTGAGCCCATCAGGTTGATCCTGGTCAATTTATAGCCCCTAATAAAGATCAATGGCCTTTTTAAAGATATCGACTCCATTTCTCATTACAACCTATTCTAGTAGACTATTCCAAGGGACCACTACACTATTCAAATAGTAACTTTTCCTGATTTCCTGCTTAGCTTGAAATTTGAATAGCTGAAAAAATGTCTTCTTGTCCTACTTTCTCTGCAAAATTTTAACCCAGTAACTTCCTTCATTTGATGAATTTAAATAACTGAATCATGTCCCTTCTGACTCTCCTTTGCTTAAGACTATACATTTAAAAAACAAAAGGTTTTATCCAACATTAAAAGAAAAAAAAAACAACTCATGCATGAGTTCTATACTAATTATATCGCTTTTATTTCTTTACCACTTATCGTATGTACCAGTTTTTCACATAATTTTATTAGTTCCTGTTTTGAGTTTTAATTAGCGCCGAAAATATTCTACAAATCAGAACTATGTATCTTCCGCTGATAAAAAGATTTCCATCTTTTTAAAATGTATTTATTTGTTTTTAAAACTTTTCTTGGCGAGTGGAAAAAAATAGCACACGTTGAAATATAACGGGTAGCTCTCAATCATTTAGAAAGTCCGTGAAATGACATTCCCTTACCACGCCAAATAGACTTTACCACTTTACCGTAAATAAATAACTACAAAATTTTTAAATATGAAGCTGTATCAACGTTAAAAAGGAACAGTTTAAAAAATCTACTCGTATAGAAGGACACATACCGCATGTACACTATAAAAAAGACGTCCTTGAAAAATAATGGGCAGCTAATGCGCCTAAATTTTGCTAGTAACATGTCTGGCAAAACAAGAAAGTTTCCGTTATAAGTTATTTCTTTCCTGTTAGTTATTTTTAAGTTAATGTCCTGTTAGTTATTAAGTCCTGTTAGTTATTAAGTTAGTAACTTTCCTGAAATTAACGTATCATCTCCCTGAATAATTCAATAAAAATGTGTCATTCTTTTGGAATAATTCACGAACCTTCTGAGAAAACTTAGGTAAGTTTCTCGTTAGGGCTTATCACCATCCTAATTTACCAGCAAAGCTGCTAAGCCATTTTAGCAAATGTGGCCAAGGCAGAATTGCAAGCAAATAGCCCCAGGTCCATTCCACGGTGACTAACGTTACAATTTGACTACATTTTTACCTTTTAAATTCAGTATTGTCTTGGAATTAAATTCTGGTGCTTTTAAAATTGGTCTAACATACCTTGATATGGTACATTAATGCCACCACACTTGAATTTAGACGTGAGAAACTTTTTTGTGGGAAATTAAGGGGAATAAAAAAATGTGACTGACGTTACACAAAAGAGACATTGAAAAAATTGACTTATGTATAATTTGAAATTTTCTTCAAACTAAAAACATAAAAACTAAACAGATTCTTCCCCCTTAAAACGGAGATCTTAGACTTAATGAAAATACCTTGCTTCATTGAAAAAACTTTAAAATTGACAGTATAGAAATTATTTAGTACCCGTGACTGATGATACTAAGATTTTGTGACCGATATTTCGTTGACCAAAAAATGCTGCAATGATAAATTATTTCTTGTTATAATATTAATGACCTACAACCTTGCCAAGTGACATATCATCCGAAATTCTGTTTCAAAAGCTATAAAATAACACATAGGAAAAGGCTCAAGCCCTTTAGCAGGGATTAAAAAATAATTCTTCTGGTTGAAAACAAAACTTTATTTTTTGCCATTTCTTAAGTTTTTACGGATGCGCACACAAAAACTAAAGTTCAAAAATATCTAAAAGAAGTGTTTTTTTCACCAGAACATTTATACAATAGCTCCTGTAAATTTTAATAGAACAAATTGACATGAACTTTTAAGGTCTAATATCTTTATTGCTTTCATTTCACGTGGAATGACGTACACATTTTTGATCTGCAATATCCCTTTGAAACTGGTTTGTCTCAAAAATAAAACCAACTTTTTTTAGTTAAGAAAAGTGTTCTTTCCAATGATGTAAACAAAATTGAAATTTAAGATGACCCTTTTGAGATATTGCCCTGTGAAATTGAAATAAAATTTAGAAAAAAAAATGACTGGAATTTCAACTCGCATAATTCAGCAATTATTTGAGCTATTAGGATGCCACTTGCACACCTTTCGGACATACTAACAGGCTACGAACGAGGAAAAAATTAGCTTCATAATGTCATTCTCTTAGCAGATACAAGCTGATAACGTATGGTCAAAACTTGCCGAAATACTATATCTTACCAACTTTGGCAGCAAATTGTAAAAAATCTACAATGCACTGAGCTTTTGTTACACAAGTAGGCTATTCTACCCTAAACAGTGAGCAGAATCAAAAAATTTGAGCCTGATAATCGTCTTAGGTCGCGAGCAATAAAAGCACAAACTTGACGATTTGATCATTTTTTTCACAACACGAAAAAAAGGCTTTTACAAAATAATTTATATTGGCTGAACTAAATGGTTTATGGAGTTATAATTTGGTATGGCTTCATGCAAGTCTTATATGTACATCAAAAAAAAAAAAAAAATCAACAAAATCAGAGGGGGTCGAGTGGGGATTTTCTAGAAATTTGGGACACTTGACATGGAATGACCCATATTTTAAGTAAATTTTAAATATGTAAATTCAAACACTTTTAAATATTTTAGTGAAGAATATTAAAGATATCATCATAAATAAAGAGAATATGACTTGTTATAATCTTGGGTTCAGTTTTGTTTAAGCAAAACAAACTTTTATTCAATTTTGTGACTGACGTTCCATGAATATGAGGACTAATTTATAAAAATTGTTTGCAAAATAAATATAACAGCTGAAGCTTCTTTGTTGGCTTAATCTCTTCATTCATCAACTAAATTGCAATAAAAAATAAGTCTGTAGACATGCCAGTTTAGCGTAATTTTATAAAAACATCATATGAAGTAAAAAACCTCTTGGTACGTTGAATTTTTTTTTTTTTTTTTTTTTTTTTGTGATGTCTCCAGTTTCGTGGAATAGACCCCCAGCAATTCTAGTAAAAATACTCTCCATAGAGACTCAGGCAATCTAGACGGGCCTTAATTGCGTTGCAGGCGAAATACATAATTAAAATGCTGAATATTTTTTGAAACTGGTTTCTAAACATATTTTTCACGAGAGAAGTCTGTATCCATGCAAAATGCAGCAATTCAAGAAACTTTTCCGCAAAGATACTTAATTTTCAGAGCAAAATGGTGGATACCCATAAAATTTTAGAAGTTCATCCGGAAAACTATAGTAAGTTGAAATTCTTCATTCATTGCCAAATACTAACTTCTCGTAAAGAAATTTTCATGCGCTTTTTAATCCCTTTCGAATGTCACCTTCGGTTCCAATGGTCCGGGATGTACTGTACCAAATACTGACTAAGTACACCTCTTTACAGTGCACAGCTCACTGTAAGTACAGCTTTACAGTGAAAAAAATGAACTAGTGATCTATACCAAATATCTCAAGAAACTGCTAGTACTCAATATATTTTTTAAATGAAAATAAATCAACTCAAAGGAATGCATTTAAAACATTATGAACGTCTTTTGGTAAAGTGATGAATACCCCGGATTCCCATCATGATGATCCTTGGATAAAAATCCACATGTCCTCTACAACATGTCCTCTCTGTGCAACGCCTCATATATGTACGCCACATCGTTTTGTGCTAATTAATGTGTGCTCGTATGAGCTATAAATTGGTGCATTTTGGAAAAAGTCATTTTTTAAAAAATCTAAATGCATTTTTGAACCTATAGGGTCACCCGGGGCAATTCCTGGTCAGCAAGTTTCTGGGGTAATTCCTGGTCACAGTCCTTTTTATGTCTTAATAATCCTTCAGCAAAATGAAAAAAATCACAGAGGTACTCTGAACTATCTTCATTGCAATTCATTACTTAATTATGAGTTGACTGTGTATTTAGTTTGAAAAAAAAATCTTTTTAAAATCTCTTGTTAAATTTCGTAAAACAAGATTGGCCTTAGTTTTGATACATTTGTACAAAGATCGTAATCAAACTCAAACTTCTGAATATTTTTCTTTTTCGTTTTTTTGGTTGAATTAAGTACCATGTCAGTTACTGAAAAATAGTTTTGGATTTACCATTACTGTTTTGAATAATTTGCAGGAAGGCTCCAAACAATGCCCCTGGCTGCTGGGGTAATTCTTGGTCAGTGGGGTAATTCCTGGTCAGTCCTTTTTTAAATATTTATGGATTATTATTTCACCTATTATTGACATATGTTATTGATTTAAACTATATGTAACCCTGTGAGCCTTAACTGCAAAGTTAACTGTAACCGCAATGTAACATTCTTATCTGTTAATGATAAGTATACAATATACTGAATTTTTCTTTGTTAAAATTTCATCCAATTATTTTATAAGTTTTAATAATTATTCTTAATTATACTAAGAAAAATGCTTAATTGTAATTGCATTGTACTATTCACTTAACTGTTCACCTTAACCTGTTCATAACAGACAGAAGCATGTGTTCAGTGTGTATGGTGCATGTGCACCATATTTTTTATGGACCTATATATTTGGTAGGTGAAGATTCATTCACAACAGATATAAAAGCTGTAACTATTGCATACAAAGTGTATAAAAAGTATTTTGGATAAGTTTTATTAAGTAAAGCTATTATGTTGAAAACAATTGCATTCTTCCTTAAAAAAACTAAATACAGTGTTTAATTAGCTATATATATAAATAAATTCTCTATCTAATTAGTTTAATAACTTGTATTAATAATGTGCTTACAAAATGTATGCATTTTCATCAATCATTTGAGTGACCAATAATTGCCCCGTAAGTGGCCAGGAATTACCCCATCTCTGGGGTAATTCTTGGTCACTAATTAACGACAATTACTCAAGTTCATTATGTATTGTTGATAGCATGAATATTTTATTCGATTGACATCCCAATGTGCTTCCTCCATACCAAAATTTGTAACTCTAACTTAGATAGATTTTGTGATAATTGGATGTTAATGCTTTTTGACCAGGAATTACCCCAGGTGACCCTATGTGCAGTTATATATTTTACAATTTCTTTGCTTGAGAAAAATCCTATTTACCAGGTTCCCATGGTATCTGGCAGAAGCTTGATGCACACAGGAGGTACTCTTGACAAATTAGAAGCTATCCCCGGTTTTCGTGTTTATTTAAGCAACGAAGAAATCTATAAGCAGATTGAATCAGTGGGGTGCTGCATTGTAGGACAGACTGAAGGTTGTTGTCCTGCCGATAAAGTCCTTTATCAATGTCGAGAAATCTGTGCAACTGTCGACTGCCCTGCGCTTGTCATTGGTAAGCAAATCATTTAAATACAACATAAAATAAACGTTACTGAAAAGGGATTCACGTTCACACGATGGGACAACGTTCACACGAAGGGACAACGTTCACACAAAAAGGGGAAACATTACTGAGAAACGTTACTGCAAAGCTTCTAAGTCTTAAGTTACGCCAGAAACTCAAAATAGTTTCCATAAATGAAACAGTGCTCAAAAATTTAATATTATAATCTACTTTCTCGTAAGAATTAAAAAAATAAAAGTGTAGTAGTGCAAGAAAAATAAGAAAGCGTCGCTGTATGTTTTGTTTTTTAAATATTGATGAATACTAAAATAGTAACCAGTAAAAGTAATGGAATTTTTATTAATGGAAGGAAGCTACATAGTGGGAGAATGTAAACAAAAATGCTGGGAATCTGCAACTATTTTATAACGCACATAGGATACCTCATTCAGATCTTCCCTGCCCCTTCAATCAATCGATTTGTGACAGTTCTTCTGAGAGACAAGCACGAACTTGTGCTTTAAATTCGGTATGACACCATATTAAAGGGCATGCAGTAAATACGACGGTCTTCTTGCTCATTAGTGGCCCATGTGCACCTGAGCATCTTTAGGTACTGACAAGATCACTGCTCACAGAAAAGCGTATATAGTGTACGAACGCATGTTCAACATGTTTACCGTCAGGTATTCATGCGATGTTACGAGAGGAAACATATTGTGTCTTCAAGGGCGCCCCAAGCTTAAATTTTTGGGAGGGGGAAAATTCTCAATTTGCCGAATGGAACTTCAAAATATGCCGAATGAAAAAATACGAGTATATACACAAACCTTATGCAGTTACTTTGTGAGAAAAGACGAAGGGTATCACTTAAAAAAAAAAAAACAAGAACTTTGATAAATAACAACGGGGTTGTATGCTGAATCGTCAAAGCGATTGATTGGATTTTTTATATATATATATACAGATTAAAACATACTGACTGCAAGACATATTATATTATATTGCATATATAATGCGTGTTTACAAATTAAATCATGCTGGTCATTTGACAGGTTTGTGAAACAACAGAATTAAGTTTATATATACAAAATATATATACCCGTATATTAGGGTGGCCCTTATCTATATGGAATTTTTTGAAAGTTAAAATTTTCTTGCTCCCACCCCCCTATCTTGTTCTAATGAACGAAAAAACAATCTGTACCAAATTTCTTTTCATTAGGACAGTTTCTATTGGTGCCTCAAATGAGTTGAAGTTCAATCAATTCCACAGATTTCGTGATTTTTTTTATAAGATCGCAGTTTTTAATAATAACACAAAACTTTCAAGAGTAAAAATATGAATTTTAAGACAAAAAAGGTTTTTGTAGACTCCAAAGATAGTGTGGGCAAGCAAATATTGAACATTATTGTCAACTAAGTGAGGCTTTAGTGGCAGTAGGCTATCTTTTACTTTCTTCAGCAACGATTTGCAAAACAAATTGTTTTCACTTTCATCTTTTGTATAAGAATATTGTTATATTCAACATTTAATTTAGCACAATTTTCTGCAGTGTCATTCAAAACACTTAAATTTCAAGTTTTTCTTTCCCGCTTGTGTAGCCAGGGTCATCCTTCCAAGTTGAACGGTCTTTGTAGAGAAAACGCTACTTTGTTTAGTTTGAGAGTCACATTTGTGATAAAAATATGCATCAGGGTCGTTGCGAAAACAGACCTCTGGGAGGTGATTTTATTAATGTCAATTAATTTAAATATAAAACATATTAGTTATTATATCCACGATTTGTGCCTAAATTTATAGGTAGTCTCGTAACTAATTATGTTCCAATAGTTTTGTAGATATTACGCAACAAAGAGCAAAAACAGAGTCACCTGGCACAGTCCCCTGTCTAGTTATACTATTCGGGGGACTTACCCCCTATGATGATTTATCAGAAAAACACAAACATCAGTTGGCCCTCTTTCGAATTAAAGTAATAGATTCATTTTCTGAGCAATAGTATTATAATTATACGAACATTTCAAAAAACCGTGCCCGGACAGATTTCGTGTGAAAAATGACAAGTTTACAGAGAATCGCCCATATCTAACCTGGACAACCACACGAATAGTTTAGCAGCGAAAAACATTCAAAAAGGTAGCGATCAAAGGAGTACATTCGAACTTCGTTTTAAAAAAGCACCAAATTTAAAGATTTAGAGAGAAATTGAAAGACAACACGCGATTTCACTGCCTGCATTTATCATCTACTAAATGCGTGAAAGAAGTTCTCCATTGCTCACCGAAACTTAATAAGTTTTTCTTAATATTTCGGCAGACAACTAATTTATTCGTCCAGAGGCATGTATCTTCCGATTGGGTACCCCTTATCACACTATCGAGTATTCTCTTGGTAAGTAGCATTTATCATTGCTCACTTTAAGTAAAAAGTCGGGTATGCACGATAAAAGATGAATGTTGTGCGCAATTCATGAACTTTTAAATTCACTGCATTTCAGTTTGGAGCTACGTATCATTTTTTTTTAAAATGTTATGTCACTGTCCATTAAACAATTTAACTGATATTCAACAAAATTTTCCGCTGTTTTTACAGCTTCTATTTTGTCAAAAAAGCTGAGCGAAGGCCTGGATACATTGATTCTGGACGTCAAGTTTGGAAGAGGATCCGTATTTAGTTCGAAGGACGAGGCGTTGGAAACTGCAAAAAGTCTTGTAAGTTAAGATGCTGTTTCAAGTTTTCTCATATGTCTTGTGGATGTTAGGGTGAGGACACGTAATTGCAAAGGAGTTTTTTCATTCAGGTTCAGACTTCAAGAAGTGTGAAAGCTTTAGCTCTTTTGACGTCGATGGAAAGTCCACTAGGGAAAACCATCGGGAACTCTTTGGAAGTTTTAGAAGCCGTGGAGTGCTTACGGGGCAAAACTGTTTCTGATGTTTTAGAGCTTACAAAGGCCTTAGGTAAGAAATATCGGAATTAAATATTTCCAGCTCGACAGTTTACTCTAAAATTAGGTACGGAGTACATGTGACATAGACACCGTTAGACACATTTGCCTTAAGAAGTTATACTTCTTAAATTTAAAAACATTTTTATTTAAAGGTTTTAGTTTAATTGAGGGTGTATTTTCACCACGCTATTAAAATTTTTCGTGCCATATTCTTCACCATTAAATGAGTTTGTAACTATATGTGGGCGATTCTCTGTAAACTCGTCATTTTTCACACGAAATTTGTCCGGGCATGGTTTTTGAAATGCTCGTATAATTCTCATACTATTCCGCAGAAAATGAATCTTTTACTTTGGTTTGAAATAGGGCCAGTTGAAGTTTGTGTTTTTCTGATAAATCATGATAGGGGGTAAATCCCCTGCCTGGTATAACAAGGCAGGGGAATGTGCCAGGTGACTGTGTTTTTGCTCTTTGTTGCGTAATATTTGCAAAACTAGTAGAACAAAATTAGTTACGAGACTACATATACATTTAAGCACAAATCATGGACATAATAACTAATATGTTTCATAATTAAACTAATTGACATTAATAAAATCCCACCCAGAGGACTGTTTTTGCAACGACCCCGATGCGTACTTTTATTACAAATGTGGCTCTCAAACTAAACAAAGTATCGTTTCAACACCGTTCTCAACAATTTCAGCAAATTCACACTGATTACGTTAAACTTCATGACAAAAAACATTTGCCAGAGTAACAGATTTTTTTCTACTGGAGTTTTGAATTTGTGGCAGGGGACTGCTTGAAAAATCTCCAGATACAATTTACATGACAATTTTAAGTTTTAGAAATACGTAATTAGACTTTATTTCATAAAAAAGACTTAAAGGCAATAAATAAGCAAATTTTTGAATTTATTAAGTTTTTTTTAATTAGAAAATACAAAAAAAAAATTAAGTAACTACATTAATCATTCATTATTATTTCTGTATTTTAGTACATAGGTTGCTCTTCACTCAAGTACCTTGTGATACACAACATTTTTTTGTTTTATTATCAGGCGCAAAAACAAACAACGCAGATGGTCTTCCGACCAGTGAACATGCCACATAAATAATTGACCATGGGAAAAACTGATGTTCCAGATTCAAACCACTAACTTTTAAGGATTGGCCTTGTGATTTGTTAATGGTCATGACAAATGCAAGACGGATCGGAAATTGAACTCTTTTAAATTCAAACGGATCATAGGGATCCTCGGAATGAGAACTTCCTTACCTTTGAATTTTCCTTTCAGTTTATCGTCGCGTAAATTACATTCTTCATCAATTTTCTAATCACCAAACGCGTACCGTTTCACAGTTTTGGTTGGTTTATGTTTCGAAGCATGATTACTACGGAGCCAACCTTTAGGCGTAAATTGTGCGGTTGTAATCTTCTTCTTCTTCTTCTTCTTTAGACGCCTCTAGGCGCGGAGTTGTGATGAGGTATGGATACAGCGTCCCTACTCTCCATTACGCATTAGTTTGTCAATTGACGGGTTGGCGGTGTAAGAGTGCACAGTTCCAAACCAAAAAAGGTGAGGTAATGTAAAAGGACGAACAAAAAGGACAAGGTAAACAAGAAAAGAAAATAAAACTAGAGAACTTAAGGGACAGACAAGACCGAGAAGAAGACAGCGACCAAAAAATGAAAACAAATGAAGAGGAAACAAATTACGTATTCAGCACATGCGAGGCAAACGACACGAGTCGTCGACCATAGTAAGAGTTCTGAAGGAGTTCATAACAGCAAAAAACGTCCGTAGGATCAGCGTAGTTTCTTAGGAAAGGGATAATATTGACCCGTAAATCGCTATACTTGGGGCAGGTTAGCAGAAGGTGGGTGAAATTTTCAGTAGAGTTGCATCTGGAGCAATTCGGGGAATCGGCTTTTTTCATTTTGAAAAGTTTGTCTTTAGTTAATAGTGAATCGGTTGATATTCGATTTATCATTGTTTCAGTTTTCCTATTTTTGATCCATGGTATTTGTTTGTCAATTGCTAGCCTTCTGTTTTTATATTTGTTCTGGTATTTAGAATTGTTCCAAGTCGTATTATGTTCGAGTTCGATTTCGGAGTTCAGGAAGTTTTTTATGTCTCTATGAGTGCAAATCGGGAGAGTAGGAGATGAGGAGTTATTTTCAGCATGCTTAGCTAGGGTGTCAGCCATCTCGTTTTCATATATACCGACATGGGCTGGTACCCAATACAGCTCAATGTTGTTGTACTGAGCGAGTACTTCGAGATGGGAACGCGTTGAAGTTATTAGAGGGTCTTCGTTTTGTCTTGCATTACTCAGAGCTTTTAACGCACTGAGGCTGTCAGAAAGTAAAATTGAAGGTTGGTTTCTAGTTATAAGGAATTTGGCAGAATACCAAATTGCTGTCATTTCAGCTGTGAAGACAGAGCAAATAGGAAGGATTTTGATCTCCCTTTC
>JAXGGA010023842.1:0-12908 GCA_038373865.1 Uloborus plumipes
CTCACAACTGAGCAGGAGAAATTCGTATCAACCTGAAATTTGAACTTTTTCGATATTTTAACCCTTAGAAGCAGAAATTTTACTTAACGTAATTCCACCCCCTGTTTTTTACACGGAGGGCCCTATTTACATAGGGGCTCATATATGTACCAGTTTTGTTTGATTTCATGCAATAGTTTTTGTTCCAGAGCGCCCTCAAAAAAAAAAAAAAAAAAAAACTGGTCACATACATACAGACAGACGTGCAGACACGTCTGTCTGTATGTAGGTAGTATTTAGGTAGACATTTTCCAAAAATGGTCAAAATGGACTCATCACACCACAAAACGTGCAACTTTGTCGAAATTCAAAAATGTTCACAAATCTAATACTTTCTTCTGTGTATTAGATGTAGAAGAAAGTAAAAACGTGTACTAGAACACACAAATGTAAGTGAAGTCCTCAGCAATACAATTTGTTAGATTTTGGACTTGGAAAGCAACAGAACTAAGATTTTTATTCAAATGCATTTCCTCATGCAAATGCGGTCCTCGTATATTTGCATCATTTCTCTCAATGTGTACAAAGCCATGCCAACAGAAAAAGTTTCTTTTTTTTTTGCAAATAATTATTTGACATTTCACTGTCGAGGATAGAATTATTTCGGATTAACCGGAGCTTCGGAGAAACCGGGTTCGCTTTAGCCGGGCTCTACTATACTTTAATTCATGCACTTGGATAAAACCCTATTCGCCATGTCTGACGCATACGAAACCCAGTTTATCCGCAAACGAATCGGCATTGAACTACAAAAGAAGGGTGCATAACATTGTCTCTCCTTCAGCGAACAGGAAATCGGCGATCACAACCGCCCGAACTTGACTGTTGTAGGAAATGAGACGAGGGAATTAAGAAAAAAGAAGAGTTTTCGCTTTCGAATCCGCCAAGGCCGTGTCTACTAGTAACTAATCCCCGATTTAGAATGGGCGATATGACTATCGCCATGGCCTACTTTGTACTGCGCGAGGTTACTTGTTTCCTTCGCTTTTTTTCGAGTTTGGATTAGAAAATTAAATTGTTGTTGGGAGTTGATGTGTACGGGAGTTAATTTCGCTCTCTTTACTTCAGAAAACAAGTAGTAAGATTAAAGTAAAAATTAAAAAAAAAAAAAAAAACCCCGACCTTGATTGCCGACCTCACACTGAAACAAAATTCTCTGGTCAGTATATATATATTAAATATAAATATATTTAATTACTTTCGAGAAGACATGGCAAACCCAAAAAAAGAAAGAAAATACTCACTAGTAAAGCAGGATAAAGAGAGAAAATGCAAAACCCTTTTAAAATCCTAACACTAAAGTCAATTGCAAGTATTGTAATTGTTAAAAAGTAGAAAATGGCAACAGATCAATATTTTAAATCATTGAGTTTTCTCTCCTTGTCGGCTAACAATGACATCGGTTTCCAATTGCGTAAATAAAGCCTTAGTCGCATTTGTTAAAAAAAGTTATTATTCCAGTTCTATATAATATGGAAGTTCCAAACACATTGTATCAGACGCAGAAAATTTCTTTTTGTTTTTTGGTACTAATGCTCTAAATTTTCATGTCACTTCAAAAACTGCGAAGACCGTTTGAAAGGTTTTTAATTAATATATTCGTTAATCAAAGTCATCCAAAGACGCAATCAAGCTAAGGCTACTCTCTCTCTCTATCAACTTTCCTATCAAGTAATTTTTTTTTTCAAAATCGGTCCATTAGTTCAGGCTCTAAAGTGCCACAGACAGATACACAGACACATCAAACTTATAGCCCACTTCTTTGTTTCGTCGGGGGTTGAAAATTGACTTTCCAAAACGGAACTAATTTGAGTAAAATTAAAACTCGAACTTAATGGCTTATTTGTTTTACGAATGGCTCTGAAAGAGGCTAAAAAAATTTCGGATTTTCTGGGGAAATTCTTTAGTTGCCATTGACCGATAGTGAGAGCATTAAATAGCTACTTTTTTAAAGCAACTGCCATTTTTCTCAAATTTGAAGTTCTAAACGATATAATACAAACTATTAATGCTATCAAAGTATAATAATCAATAAAATTAACATATTAAAAAAATCACATTAAAGCTGTATATTGATTTGGGTGGAAAAGAAATTGCTAATTACTTGATGCTTTTTGTATACGTTAAGGTCATTAGTTTATTTTTTATTTGATAACGCATCAATGATTTTTTATAATTGCACTTTCTTTTCACTTAACACCTATGTGGCCGGACGCAACTGCTAGTATTTCCCTTAACTAAAAACCCACCTGATCTGATGGAGTTTTTTTTTTTTTTATTAAAGTTCACTATTTATCAGCAGTATTACAATGTTTGTAAAAAAAGTCATAAAAAGAGTTGAAAGCTCATCAAACAGCCATATCGTAGCTAACAGAACTAGCCTCTTCACCAGTGTGTAAAAACAGAAGTTCCCGATAACCCTAACGCAGGTTAATAAGAGCAAATTAACTCAGGATACTACTTGTGTTCCCTCGGCCTGTGTTCTGATTATCGTGAAGCGCTCTTTTTATGTACAGGGTGCCCATAAATAACTGACGGCAAAATTTATTTGTGCATAATTTACATTCAAGATGTTTTTTACTGATTGCAACACTAAATAGTTTTACTTTAATTCTATGAGCAAAAGTGCAGGCGATTCTTTGAATTAAGATCCGTTTTATTCTTTGCAATATCAAGATAGATGCTAACGCTGCTGAATTCTCGAATTGCATTTAAAAGGTAAGCGGATTTGTGATTTAAAAAAAAATTAAAGTATTAAAATGTGTCAAAGCGATTAATTGAAAAAACTTAAAAAGTGTTTAAAGAAACAGGTAGTGTAGAAGTAATGGTGGAAAAAGCGAAGTGTAAGATTAAAAAAATCTGGTATGGACCCCACACTATTTCCTTTTACGTGTAAATTTATTAGTTGTTGCCTTAAGTGTTAAAAAAAGTGCTTGGAGGGAGCAAGGTAACAATTCAAATATTTACTCCTCTAATCTGCCACGAAACAATGCAAAAAATATTTTACAATGGTTAATTTTCTAAATATTGCTGATTTTAATATCATTCAGTGAATTTTTCGCAAAATATCGCCAATAGCGCCAAGTTGAACCCAAATTCAAAAAATAATTTTTTCGCCAAATTTGTCGCCAACTTGGTGATATGTCGCCAAGTTGGCGTCAAACACTTGGCGACCAAAAGCTTGGCGACATATCGCCAAGTGGTCGCGCCAATTCATATCACTTGAGTCTGCATTGAAATTAACACTGATTTACCCCAAAAAAGGGGTAAAACACCCCCTTGGGAACATTCGAATGCAACCACAAGGGGAGGTGCACAACTAGACCATCCTCAGAGCCTACATACCAAGCTAGAAGCTTCTACGGCATATAGTTTTTGAGTTATGCGACACACATATGCACATACATCCGCACATACGTACATACAGACGTCACGAGAAAACTCGTCGTAATTAACTCGGGGGTGGTTGAAAAGGATTTTTCGGCTGCTTATATGTTGGTAGGTACATATGCACGTGCTGACAGGTCGAAAAAACTACTGAACATTCATTCGGGGGTGAGCAAAATCAAAATTTAGACTCAAATTTGAGTGATTTTTTTTTTCGCGATCACAATACTTCCTTTACTACGTAAAAGGAAGTAAAAATTAATAAAATGTGCCCGTGAAAAAGTGCTCTGTAGGAGCATGCCGCTGCAGAAGCCTTTTCCAAAAGTTTGTTATCTGTAGTTACAGTTAAAGGAGCGAAAATAGAAACCATTTCTTAAGCATTGATTAACAATGATTTTGCTTTCATTTAACATTTATTTTATCATCATAGAAAAATTTGTATAAGAGTAATAAATTTTTTTTGAACCGTCAGTTATTTGTGGCACCTGTATTGATGAAGAGGCTTGTTCTGTTACCCTCGAAACCATTATTTCCTGAGCTTTTAACCTTTTTCTAACCACTTTTTTTTTCACGCTATCTCACTTCATTATATTTATTATAATAATAATTATTTTTTAAAATTTGCTATCAGGCTACGTATGAGGCCGTAGCCTTTTGCAGACCTAGCACGGTTCTTCGATATGGCATCGAGTCTTTCATCTGCCCTAAGGCCCCTATACATACGAGCCGACACATCAAGGTTAAGTTTGACCACTTTGGATCCAGCCCGTGTTTGAGCGCTTTGGTGGTTGTCTTTTCTGGCAAAGTATCGCGTTTTGGTAATTTTTCACTGTGAGCAATAATTAGCATCATGTGGTTTTGGCAAAGCTTAGCAATGTGCCAAAACTTTTTCTGGTAACCCTAGCTCGTAACAATGAAAAATTGAAAATAAAAGAAAAAGTTGGATCCAAAGTGGTGAAACTTAATCTTGATGCGTCGGCCTGTCTATATAGCGGCTCTAATCTGCCCTAAGGCCCCTATATAGACGAGCCAGCGCATCAAGATTAAGTTTGACCACTTTGGATCCTGAGCGTGTTTGAGTTTTTTTATAGGTTGTCTTTTTTGGCAAGGTATCGCGTTTTGGTAATTTTTCACTGTGAGCAATTATAAGCGGCACGTGAATTTGGCAAAACTCAGCAATGCGACAAAACTTCTTTTGGTAGCCCTAGCTCCGCAACAATGAAAAATTGAAAGTAAAAGTTTATAAGTTGGATCCAAAGTGGTGAAACTTAATCTTAATGTGTCGGCCTGTCTATATAGCGGCTCTAATCTGCTCTAGAGCCGCTATATAGACAGGCCGGCGCATCAAGCTTAAGTTCGACCACTTTGAATCCAATTCATTCACTTTTACTTTCAATTTTTCATTGTTGTAGTGTGGGGTTGCCAGAAAAAAGTTTTGGTGCATTGCCAACCTTTGCCAAATCTACGTGCCGCTAATAATTGCTCCCACTAAAAAATTACCAAAATGCGATTACTGGCCAGAATAGAGCCGCTATATAGACAGGCCGGCGCATCAAGCTTAAGTTTCACCACTTTGGATCCAACTCATTTACTTTTACTTTCATTTTTCATTGTTGTGGAGCTAGGGTTACCAGAGAAAAGTTTCGGGATATTGCCAAGCTTTGTTAAATTTGCGTGAAAAGTTACAAAAAAGACAACCACAGAAAAGACAACCACTCAAACATTCAAACACGTGCTGGATCCAAAGTAGCGAAACTTGATCTTGATGCTCCGGCTCGTCTATATAGGGGCTTTAATCTGCCCCAATGAAAGCACGGACGCCAATGGCAAAGAAGATTTTGTTTTCTATTTTTCCTACAGCTCTAGGCTCTTACGATTCAGACAATGGTAAAGTGCGCTAAGACTTTAATTTAGCCGAGGGTGCTTTAGCCAAGAAGCACTAACAGGATGTTTAGTATTTCATTTTTATATTAGTCGTGCCGTTTCCTGATCAGAAAAAATAGCAAACAACAGTAGTTTCAAAAACGAATGATTTTTAATTTTTTGAATTATTAATAATAGTAAGAAAATGCGTGCGTTTCAGTAACTTTTGAAGCAAATTGTAACAATCATTGTAAGTATATATTGAAGACTCTTTACACAACTGCACTTGCTTAGAGTCCCTTTATACAACATTATAAGGTGTCTTCATAAATGGAGTTGGTAGAAAAATAATCATTAAAGAATAGTACCTGTTTTTCAAAAACGCCCATTTAAAATATAATGCAAGAAATATAATTAAAATTAAGTCCCCCAAAATAAATTGCAAATGCCAGTTTAAATCCGTCACTGATTAAGTCGTTAAAAAAAAAACTGCTAATATCTATTTTAAGGTTAGTATTGGGGGAACTTTATTTGTGATAACTTTACTCTTTATCTTTAATGGAATTTGTAATGGTGTTTCATGAAATATTTTCTTTATTTGATGGAATTCTTATGTTTTAATTGAATTTTTGTAAAAGATGTGGTGCCAAAGATTTTTAAAAAATCGTCATGATTACATTATCGTAAATGTGTCTACATAAGCTGCGATAATTTTTTATGCGCAAAAACTTGAGTCTATTATTTTTATTGCCAGTAAAGTCGGCGCATAACATCTGAAATTTAATAGATTTCTGCTTTGGGTACAACAAGACAATGTGTTAGTGTGATAAATTATAATTAAATATATGCATCTCGATATCTGGAAAATGCCTCTTCTACATTTAGTTCATCAATCTCTCATGGGGATCACCTAAAATTGCCTTTTCAAATTGTAATCTTTCATTTAGATTCAGAACCGATTAACCTCTATGCGCATTATAGGCAGTTGTGAAATCTTCTGCGTACTTCCAAGCTCGTCTTTTAGGGGATCAAATGACGAGTCAAGGAATTTGTCCCCTCTTGGTTTGGAAAGTTAATGCATAAACATGTGTTTGTCGTTTTTGTTGTTCTGGGTACAACTTACGTTATGTATATACTCTTTGCCTTGCTCTTGCCCTTGAAAAAAATCGCAATGTCGGGCCTTCCTCTTTCTTTTCTGAACTTCAAAAAATTTATTATTATGCTTAGAAAGTACTTCATTTTCATGAAAATAAATATCATTTAACGAAAAGAAAATGATGCTATTATTAAAGATAAAGACTCATTGATGCGTAATTCGTTTTCAAGGTTACGAAAGAATACACAAAAAGAGTAAAATTATCAACTTCTAAATATTTGCCACCTTAGGCTTCTGGCTAATCTGCTTATATAGAAATTCGGCTAAGCTAAGTCCACTAAATAGAGATGTCCCCAATTCTCAAGTTGTAGACACGCCTATTAAAGAAACACATTGAAACTATAGTGGAAAACATTTCCAATAAAACATATTGCGTTATATTTATGTTTGTTTATATATATGTTACGTGTCACTCCTGATTGATTTCAATGTGACTTGTTGAAATGTTCGCCATTGTATTTACTTATGTCATTCACGTACTCGGATTAAGAGCATAGTTCCAGAAGACTAATTGATGAAACATATGATATCGGAATCGATTGACAGTTAATCCAAATACTTAAACACTTTGACTTCACTTCAACCTGACGTAACAAAACTTCTTATCAGACATCGTATCGCCTTATTCGGGATAAGCCGACACTAATTTCTATCGTGTTCTAAACTTATCTAAAAAGAGTATCTGGAGTTGTGGAGACCTGTTTTGAAAGTATGAGAAGGGTATAGCTTTGAAAATGACAGCTGAAGAGTTTGCTGTGAAAAAGAAATAGTTGTAATTTCAATGTTTTCATAAGTTCTGCATTAGAACTGGAAACGCCAATCCACGTTTTTTCTTTTTTTATAGTTTAATAACTCCTTTTGGTTGCTTCTCACTAGTTATACAAGAGAAGTCGTAAAAAAAGCAGCTGATTTGGTGCTTTCAGCTTTAATGCAGATCTTTTGAAAATTGAAATTTAGAGCTACCTCCTTTTTGCAGCAAGTCCTTCAATCCTCATATGTTTAGGTTTCCATCTAATGATTGTAATGCCGTACCAAAAATACAATTCCACTATTTTTTTGCATTTTGTAATGTGTTACCTTTGGTAATCTAAGTGAGAGAAAATTTACAAAAAAAGAAGCAACTATATACTTGCTTCATATCGACATTTGTAAAATTTTATGCAAAAGGTTTGAACTGTAAAAGTGTAAAAATTTTTATTATGAACAAATTTGAAATGAAGGAATAAATATAATAATTAATTATTTAGATTAAGAGCAGAATAATAAGTTTTTACATTACAGAAAGGAAATAGAAGTAAAAGCGAACTATAAGAGCATTACAAATTACAATGTACAGTAAAAAATAAAACGTATAGCAGAATTGTGAAAAAGAAACACACATAAAAATTTTGTTGAGTGTGTTTCTCATTTATTTACGCAACAGTTTGACTTATAACATATAAAATGAAAATACCCGACACTTTTATTCATCGCTTCTTTATTAATTCGCGTTTTTAAGCCAAGTTCTCGTATCAAATGAATAACTAACTTTGGTATTCTTACTGATGGGGGAAGAACCTGCACTTGAAATAATCAGTACATTTCTAATAATTGGAAGACCTTTAATTTGGAAACATTTATTATTTTCAGTAAGTACGAAATACGGGGTTTTGCTTTATAAAATACGGATTTTACGAAATTGCAAATTAGCATATAACACCACTATTCGGCACACCGGGATACTAGCATTGCAATCGCTAGTTACACCCTAATGATATTGGAAAGAAGGAAACTTTTCTCAATTAAGCTCCTTGTGTGCATGGAGAAAGGAACGATTTTCTTTAAAACAATAAATCTTTGATCACATTACATTTTATGACTAGGTAAAGAACTTTTAGCCATTAGCGTTACACCTTATTTACTTATGGAGCTATGAAAAGTGAAATTAACCAATTCAAAGATTTTACAAGTAATTACTTTATAACATGATATCTCAATGTAAATTAATTTCTTCTCCTATTCATAATGATGTTTTAGCAGTTGTTTTTTTTTATGTTCAATAGATTATAATTTATGTTTATTATTTCTTTCAGGCATTGTAGTGGCAATGAAAAAATATCAGGACACAACATTACAAAATATCAGCACGAAAATCAGGACACTTTTAAGACTTTTTTAAGTGTGTAGTATATAATATAATATTGGACTCTAATTAATTACGTTTATCAAAACAGTGGAAAAGTATTCAGATATAGCTACTAATTTGAGACAAAAGGAGTATTTTTTTCCATTCCTGTATGTCTATACATGATGCTGTCATTAATTTATGTTTATTTCACAAAGCACACTGAATCGCACTGCTTGAACAAAATGAAAAATTCTCAATTTATCTTCGGAAATGTATGTAACAAAGTGGCAATAAAAATCCCATTTCTCCTTTCTGCTTTTTTTCCTTTGAAGGAAAGCAATTCTGGGATGACCCCAAACCGCACAAAGCTAGAGTGAGAGTAACTGGCAGCTAATTTCATACAATTGTTTGCGGTCAATGGCGCTCTGACCTTGCATCGGGAAAAACTGCACCAGTTTCTGTTTTTCTTCGATTAATTGTTCAAGTTTCTCGGGAAGTTGTGACCACTTAACTTGAGTGATTGACCGGTTCCTGTTTACTTTTAGCGATCGAGAATTCTGATTGTTGGAATAATCGAAATCGATTCGAAATGACAACAGAAAAGATGGAAATTGCCCATTTGCGTCACATTTCTGTCTCATGGTAATTCTAACTGTTTTACGGGGAAAACGTGGTTAATTCAAATTTTACTATTTCTTGGTTCAAAAGATCAGTCGGATAGGAAAACTCAATAAAAGAAGAAAGAACGAAAGAAATGAAATTATGAAGGTCTTTAAGAATAAAAAAGCTTCATTTGTACATTTTAACATTCAACCAGACAAAATGTTGCCCATTGAATCACTGGAGTTTCCGGATTGTAAAGTTTTATTTTTCAAGTCACGTCGTCAAGTAGAGGGACGTTTTTGTATCATTGTGGAAGTTTTAAAACGTTATAGGGTGGGACGAATTGACTTTTTTAATGTAAGGGTTTTTCGGACATAAATTTTCCAAAAGAAAAATCAGTATCATTTTGCAGTTAGGAGATTACGAAAAATGTTTCAAAATTTTATGAAATTAGGTAATTTATCTGTCATGCAAATAAATGAAAAAGAGTGACTATTTAAAAAAAAAAAGTTTCAGCTTTTGTTCAAAAGCAAGAATTATGACAATTAGCTAAAAACTAGCATTTCATTTTAAACAGTTTTTTTAGCTGTTCGGGATCTACAACAAAGCCTACTTAAAACACGCTCTCCTTCTTCAAGCTACTTAAAGCTCTACTTAAAACACACGTATGCGCGGCGGAAGAAGTTTTTTTTTTAAAATTCCGTTGTCAATGAACTGTCTCACATTTAGCCATTTATTCATTCAGAAAAAAGAAAATCTCAAAGCATACTATACTAGTTGACAGATTTTTTTAAAATTGCAAATCAAGGAAAAGTTATTTTTTTGCGGAATGCAACGACTTGATTGCAGAACTTCTCTAGGCATAACTAGGCATAACTTGGGAGAGTTGTAGATGACTATTATAGGAATGAGAGTATTTCTCGCAATACACGAAGGAAAAAATAGACTGCAAATAAAACTTGGGAAGAATTTGGTAACGAAGACTCTTGATAATTTTCGCGAGTGTTGTCAATGTGTATACTTTGTTTTTCCATCCTTAAGAAAACAGGAAAACTAATTCTAAATTATTTAAAAAAATGGCAATGCTATAAATTTAATGATGCCCAACCTTTTTCTACCCGCGGGCAGCATGTCATTCTAAAATCATTTTCGCGGGCCAGAACACATATAAAATTTCCAAATATTTTATTCTTCTCTGAATAACATGAAAAAATATGAAACAGGAAAAAAAATTATATGAACTAATAAATGTTTTTATCTTTACTTAATGCTTATTGAATGCATGTTTTTCAGAAACCAATTTATGAATATTTTCCTGAAAATTTGTTACATTGGGGCCATTCCACGGAAAATGGGACATTTCACAACCTGAAAAAATTTCGTTTTTGAAAGGATACACGGTACGAAGTTTATTTTTGAAGCTTCAAATCATATAGATCCAGGAATAATTTTTCTATATTTTCGTTTTTTGAGTTGCAAAAGGGCTTCAAAGATGACTGACATCAGCTGAAAGCTGTAAAGTAAAAACATGCTCATTTCAATTTGATTTTACTTTGTTTTCATATTAAGTTGGATATTTCTGCTTATTTATTTTAAAAAAGGATGAGTGTCTCTTTCATTTTATGTCTTTTTAAGAGAATTTTCCTGCAGTAAAAGTTACTTTATTACATGGCAAAGTTAACGATAATTCATATCCCACACGTGACAGAATAGTTGTATATTTTAAAATTAATACTAAACTAAGAGCTGAAACTGGAAATGGTTGCAGCTTGTAAGTAACCTTAATATGTGTAAACATTTGTGAAAAAGATGTGAAATAATTTCAATTTAGTAATTCGATATAAGGTAATTAAAATTGCCCCACACGTGACGCTAGCCTCAGGACATTTTAAACAACAGTAGTTCTGAGCAAAAACACGTGAGTATTATTGAGTTTTTTTATGTGCAATCTTTTGTTTAGTAAGTAAGTAGTGGTATTTTAAACTCTGAAAGAAAGTACAGGGAGGGGTTAGGGGGGGGGGGGGTTATAATCGACGATGTCGATCTGGGTACCTATGAGTTTGTCTAGTATCGTAGTTTTGAAATGAGCAGGTTTCTACTCTACAGCATACAGCCGGTATCAGACATCTTGGAAGCCCTGTTGCCAATCAGAAAACGAAAATAGAAAAAAGTTATTCATAAATACAGATGACTTGAAGTTTCAAAAATAAACTTAGTACCAAAAACCTTTCCAAACCAGAATTTTTTTCAGATTGTGAAACATCCGGTTTTTCGTGGAATAGCCAAATGGAAAAGGATAGATCGGAGAAAAAGGACTCAGTAAAAGACCCTGGAAAAACGCTACAAGTATTAAAGACATATCTAGCTTCCATGATATTCATTGTAAAGTCAGGGAGTTACCATGCAGAACACACTGCCTTTCTGGAGAGACTTCTACATTTCAATCGAACAGTTGTAAGAAATTAATATCAAAGCAAGAAATAAAATGGGTTGTTGTGTACTATGAATGGTAGTCGTATCCAGGATATTTAAAAGGGCGGAAAGTAACACATGTTTTATAAATATAAAAGGGAGCTAACAAAACGTCCAGGGGTGTTTAAATGGCCTAAGCGACGAAACGAAACTGCTTACTCAAGAAAAGAGATCATCAACATTATTTTTCTGCCAATTTTTTCTAAAAGGAGAAGTTGCTATAAATTTGAGGACATTTAAAACTACTTGTATTTCATTTCTAAAGAATATAAGCGAAACACAGCAATTCACTTTGCATTCTTTACTTTGTTAAAATTTGATCTTTGTGCATGTTAATGAAATTTTAGTTTATAAAAGCAAATTTTAATATTTTTTAGATTTGTTTTCTCATCTAGGTAGATATTTTCTGATTTGGACAATAAATTATGTTTTACATATTACTTATGAACTCTTTTCATTCATTTGAAACTGAGAAAATCGCAGGTTGTCTCACACGTGATTTTTATGTCCCACATGTGACAGTTACTAAATTAGTTATAAAATTAGTATATGTTTATTTTTTAAAGCTAACACTGCAAAACATCGTTAGTAGGAAACCAGATTGTATGTTTAAAAATTTAGAGCCATCAGAATACGACAGATTCGCAAGAATTTTTACAAGAGTTGTGAAGTAAAAAAACTGATGTCCATACGTGACAGTAATACTTTAATGAAAAACAGCAATTAAAAAAGATATAAGGGAAGTTTTTTTTTGCTTCACAAATCACATACTCAAAGTACTTTCACCTGGCCCGCAAATTTCTAACCTATAGCCATAAATGATTCGTATACATACATATATGTTAGAGAAAATTTCGTCTGATTGTCCCACACGTGACTCTGGAATCACCCATTGTCATTTTTCTTGATTTTAGACTTTTAAACGGATTACACGGATCAGCTTTGCTGGGCGGATGTGGCCCGCGGGCTATATTTTGGGGATTACTGCTTGGAATATTTGTTTTATCTGAAGGTGTCAACCGCGTTTTCTGTGTCAGCTTCAGTCACTTCACCATATTATAGTAACATTGGATTGTTTAAATGAAAGCTAGAATGAAATGCGGAAAAAAGGTTTCGTAACTTTTATGTAACGATTAGGATAAAATATTTGTTATGTAATTTTTAAAAACATTTATAAAAACCATAGAAATACAGAAATAAACATCAACAAAGGTGAAGAGATGTTTTGAGAAAACTTATTCATCAGTGTCAAAGATTGAAAAAAATCTCAAGGACAAAAAT
>JAXGGA010023843.1:0-12906 GCA_038373865.1 Uloborus plumipes
GCCTGAAGCTTCAGATTGCTATTCACAATAGGGGTTCTTTCTCCCCTAAAGTGACGGGGACGTGTGTCCCCCCACTTTCTCCTCACGGTCCAGTTATTGGTGGTTTAAATGTCAATCACCTCACAGATGTACACTCCCCTCAGAAAGAGAAAGGAAGTGGTGTAAGACGAATTCTGATATTATTTTCCACTGCAGCGTCCCCTTAATCTGGTCCTTTTTCCTTCAACTTTTCAGTTTCATTTAGATATGTGTTCCCTGTAACTTCTGTTATACATATGTAATTTTTTTGTAAGAAAAAATCAAGTTTATATTCCTACATGATAGTTTAAATTTTCAATTAAATGGTATCACAACAGTCAGAGTTTGTTGTTGTAACAGTTAGGTGTAATAAATTCATTCAGCATAGTTTCTTGTTCCAAACAAAAGTAATTTTAATTTGAAAAATATAAATTTTAGCCGATCAATCGGCTGAAATTCATTCAGCACACAAATGCCCCAAACTAAAATTTTTGACAGGTGAAAATTCTCAAATTGTAGGATGTATTGAAATTCCAATTTTAGCTAATAATAAAATAAACTTTGAAATATTAATACCACTAGACTTGGAGAGTAAATTAATTTTTTTTACGAATTACTAAAAAATTTAAACTTAAAGGTGTTGCATCTATTTAGATCAGTTTAATCAATGGCATTTTATATTCAAACATAATTTTTTTTCTAATATTTCGGATAGAGAATTGTTAGTCTTTCCGTTTTAGCTTGATTTTAAATAACTTGCAAAAAAGAAAAAACATTTTGCAACAGTTATCGAGTCCTTCCTTATTTAACAAACAAAATTGCTTAGCAAAAGTTTTTAATTCCTCTCGGTGATTGCCCACATTTTGGGGGAGAGAAAAAGGAATAAATGAAATTGGATCTGTTGGAGATAATGATGGATTATGATGCATTCAAAATGCTTCAATCCGTCAATGAATCATTTCTGCATAATTATCTAGCTTTATTTAAATTTTTTGTTTACATGAATCAAGTGAAATATATATTTTTTAATAAATACATTTTTTTTCTGTAATGAAGCAATTTTTAATTCTTGAAGGGAGTGTCATTGCACCCCTGAAAACTTATAATATTCCTAAAAAAATCTTATTTGTAAGTTCAAGCAATATAAGTGTCTGCTTTACCAAGTGGTAAAATAATTTTTTTGGTGAACAATATTTTTTGTAATAAAAATACAGTATTGAAATGTGTATAAAAATACACTGTATTATTATTATTAATAGCATTTTAGTGCCTAATACTATGCTGTTTCGTTTACATGTCATTTGTAAAACAGTGATTTAATTTTAGGCAACAACAAGAATCAAGTTGAATTTCTTAGATCAGATTGCAAAGTTCTGGGAGTTGCAAGTAACTATTTCTATTTGTTGTTATTCATTCTGTTACATTTATTGTTAATTTTAACCAACATAACCATTAACTGAATAATATTTGTTTCCTTTCATATTTACTCCTTATACTATCCTTTTCTCGGATCATTCTCTCACTTATGAGATCTTATTTTACGGAATTTATTTTTGTCATTTCTGTTTTTAGGGCTCACCTGAGAAGGCATATTTGAGGGTCAGTGACTTTTTTTTGTTTAGATCTTTTAAGTTGTTATTTTCTAAATAATCCTTTATCTCCCAATTCAATTCTTTTTTTAGAGAGCCCCAGTGTTTTGTTTTCACTTCAATACATTTTGTAAACATTCCCAATTATTTGCCCCATAAATTAACATCTTTTTTTACTTATTTATCATTAATATGTCTGAATAACATGCTAAAATGTGAAATAAATACTAAACTTATAAAAGTCTGTTAATATACTTTTAACAAGCATTTTTCATCTCAGTTGGATAAATAGACTTATTAATGTCGAGTAACCCTGTGTTTAAATGCAGTTTATCATTCTGCGTTCATAAATGTTATGGATAGATTCCTAAAACAAGTGTAACTTATAAATTTAATAATAAATTAATTAGTAAAAATGTGTTGAAGTAATAAATGAAAACTTGGACTGTCTGAAACTTCTAAACTTTTCATCTGTTCTTACAGCAGATGCATTGATTAATTCAAGCATGAAATTATGTGTGTGGGGTAATGAGTTAGCTGTGTTTTCTTCCCTTCCAGGGCTCTTCACTAAGAATTCCAAATGTGGAAAGAAAAGCTTTGGATCTCTTTACCTTGTATAGGGTAAATGCTATTACTTTCTCATTTGAATTATAAAATTTTTTGTTGTATTTGTTTTAGAGTATTAACTATAATTAATAATAACACATACTAGAAGAAATTTCAAGCAAAATTCTCTCATATACATTATAGTTTGGGTTGCCATATCTTTCATTGGACAAATCTAGGTACATTCATCCATGATACAGAGAGTGGGAATGAGGTACCTGCAGAGCTGCCAACTGTTACGAAAAATCGTAGTTTTTACAAGCTATAGCCTTGAATGCTATGAAATATAGCTGAAAATTAGCGGTCGCCACTCGCCACGTGGCGATCAAAGCTGCAAAAGTGGCGATTAAAAAATGTGGCATCGATCGCCACCCTTGGTCGCCACTCTTGCTCAGTCACTCTAAACATTCCCAATCCAACCACATTTCCCCCTCCTGTTCCGCGCTACTTCCATGTATTTCTTTCCCCACCTCTTCTCCCCATCGCTAGAGGGAGAAATTGAGCCACAAGGAACCGTCATTTGCACTTTGAACTTTGAACCCTGCACGTGCCACCTGCTTTGGAATGGCTGCTCAGCGATCACGTGGTGGTAAGCGCAAAATTGAAGAAGAGGAGTCACTTAAAAGAACATCGTTTTTCGTTAAAATGTTATATATTTTAAAACAGTTTTAATAAGATCAATTAAATCTCAATACAAATTTAAAAACCTTTTTCTTTTTCAGCGCATATATAAATAATTGAAACTTATCATACTATTTTAATCAAGTACATGATGTGTTTAAATAAACAATTTAACTCTGGTTTCTTGTTTTTAGCATTATTTATTACTCTATTTTTAAATGTTTCCAGTTGTTAACTAAAACTCATCATTATAAAATACTACATTCTTTTAGTCAGAAAACCAGCAAATATATATCGAGAAGATACGTATAACTACTCGCGTATAGGTCGATCTCGCGTATAAGTCGACCCCCCCTACTTTTTTAAGGAAAATCGGGAAAAATCGAAAACCCGCGTATAAGTCGAGACCGCACTTTCTGAAATGATCGGGAACCTTTTGCCGCGATTTTTAAATATAAATGTTTTGAAAAGAAGGAAATTGAAATGCACTGGAACATTCTTGTGTTAAAAACAGCACGATTGTCATTCCTTTTCACTAAAAGGGTTCATTTTTGCGATCTCGATATTTGTAAAACGGGACCGATCCGGGAACGTTTTACCGCGATTTTTAAATATATAAGCGTTTTAAAAAGAAGAAAAATGGAATGCAGTGAGCTTTCTTGTGTTGAAAATAACCCGATTGTTATTCTTTTTTACAAAAAGAGTTCATTTTTGCGATCACGATTTTTGTAAAGGGTTCGATTTTACGATCGCGGTTTTTGTAAGGGTTCGATTTTGTAGCGACGATTTTTGCTATTTGTTGCTTTTATTTTGCATTATTATTATCAATAAATTTTGCGATGTAGCCGTATTACATTCTGTTTCAAAAGGATAAACACCATCAATCGGAAAATTCGTGAATTCGCAATTCCCGCAGTTTTCACGACGTCGGTCGTTTATTGTAAATATTTATTCTTTATTTCACAATCAAATCATGCAAAAATACAGTAGAATGTATGAGTATTTACTTCTTTAACGTCTGTTTAAAATAGTTGTACTGAATCTGAAAAATCTCCTCGTTTTTGAGTGTTTTTTTTCCAAAAGTTGTTTGGGAAAATTTTTCGGAAATTCTGCCCCGCGTATAAGGCGACCCCTTAACTTTCAACTTCATTTTTTGGACTAAATTTTTCGACTTATACGCGAGTATATATGGTATGCATTTTTGTTTTATATAAGGGCGATTCTCTGTAAACTCGTCATTTTTCACACGAAATCTGTCCGGGCATGGTTTTTTGAAATGTTCGTATAATTATAATACTATTGCTCAGAAAATGAATCTATTACTTTGATTTGAAAGAGGGTCAATTGAAGTTTGTTTTTCTGATAAATCATGATAGGGGGTAAGTCCCCCGCCTAGTATAACTAGGCAGGGGACTGTGCCAGGTGACCGTGTTTTTGCTCTTTGTTGCGTAATATCTGCAAAACTATTTGAACATAATTAGTTACGAGACTACCTATAAATTAAGGCACAAATCGTGGACATAATAACTAATATGTTTTATCATTAAATTAATTGACATTAATAAAATCACTTCCCAGAGGACTGTTTTCGCAATGACCCTGATGCATATTTTCATCACAAATGTGGCTCTCAAACTAAGCTAAGTAGAGTTTCAACACCGTTCTCGACGATTTCAGCAAATTCACATTGATTACTTTAAACTTCATGCCAAAAAGAATTTGCAAACGTTATAGATTTTTCGTGTTACAGCTTTGAATTTGTTGCAGGTGACTGTTTGAAAAAACTCCGGACAGAATTTACATGACAATTTTAAGTTTTAGAAACCCGTAATTATACCGTATTTCATAAGAAAAATATAGCTTCGTTATTCTATTTTTAGATATTAATTGCCAAATTTATGTAGTATTAATAGGTTTTTCGAAATACTATCTTTAACAGTTAGACTATGGGATTGGGACAGCCAGGGGACTGTGTTTTTGACGCTTAGATAATTTCTAGAAAAAAATATTAAATTGTTATCACTCCAAATACAATTGGGCCACAAAGTATTAATGCTTTACTTGTATTAAGAGCGATAATTGCTTTATTACACTTTATTATTTTTAAAATACTCGGTCCGGACAGCCAATTACCAGTTTACAGAGAATCGCCCATAAAATGTTAGTTCAGTATTATGAATAGAGTATGAAACTGGTTAATTACTTTTGACTTGATCTTATTTATGACTGAGCAAATGGGTAAAGTTTGCGGTTTATGTAGAAATATATAACATTTTGAGATGTTTTTTACAAAAAAAAAAAAAAAAAAAATCATAAGGGTCCCTATGGTTTGCAAAATCAGTTAGTAATGCTCTAAAACTGAACTTTTCCTTGTTTTAGGCTGTACTTAAAGTTTAAATTCTTTTCTGTCTCTTCTGTAAAATTTTGTGCTTTTGAGTTGTATCACCTTTCTTACGTGAGCGATATTCTGATACTTTTTTTCGTTATTCATAAAAATTTGAAACATAAAGTGAAGCACCATTTATATGATTTTAAAGGGACTGTATAAAGGAAACATACAAATTAATACACAACTTGTTGGTTTACATCAATATGTATTGAACGCTTCTGGAACCCATTTAAAAACATATAAAATGTAAAACGTATTAACAGTGCTTCGTTAGTTGTAGTTTTAAAAAGTGGCGACTAACTTTAAAAAGTGGAGACTAATATTATTGAGTCCACTGGCCACTGGCTACTAACCAAATTTCCCAGTTTTCAGCTATACTATGAAAACGTTTGTAAACCCAAGAAATGTTTCAAGTAGTTCAGATAATAGTCACATTGTGATCATTTAGATCAGTGGTGCCCAACCTTTTTCTTCTCCAGGGCTGTATATCATTTTAAAATATTTCTTTCGGGGCAGAATTTCAAAATATTTTTCTCTTTTCTAAATTACGTGATGGGAAAATATGGAAAGTGAAAGAAAATCGCAAACCAATAATTGTCGTTATTATTACTTGAAGCTTCTTTCATTCAATCTAACTTTTTCATAAACCAATTTCTAAATATTTTGCTCTAAATTTGTAACATAGTCATTACCCCTGCATTTCGAGTTTTAACATTAATATAATAATTAAGTAGGATCGCAAACAAAAGTTGCAGGATTACTACCTTTTCACATTTCATATTCCTTCAAAAAAAAAAATGCTAATACCTAGAAAACTCTACTCATTCTCGGAAAAAACCAGACTGACTTGTTTTTGTATAAAAAACAAGTTTTTGACAGTCTTAACAAATTGCTTTTTTTCCAGGTGGTTCAAGAAGAAGGTGGAATGGATATCGTATCACGTGAAAGAAGATGGTCACGTATAGCTACTCGAATGGGTTATCCTCCTGGACGAGGAGTTGGGTCGCTATTACGTCAGCATTATGAGCGTATATTGTACCCATATGATGTGTTCCAAAGTGGTGCAAGTCTCAATGACATAGTGAGATTTTTAAAGCATTTTAATTTCTTAAAACATTTCTTTTAATGTTTATTTTTAATCATTGAAAAAGTCATTTTATATTCACTAAAATAAAAGAAAAGGCACACATTTTCTTCTGTCTGACCTTGTAGCTGAATTTTTCAATCAAAACACAGGGTAGAAATTCCTTTTTTTTTTTTTTTTTTTTTTTTTTTGTACAAAATAAATTTTTATGTTTATTATAATTCAATATTAGCAGAAAATCTAAGTCTAGACTCTAATTTCTAAAATCTAACCTCAAATTTCAAAGGTTAATTCAATTCATTACGAATTATTAGTAAGTTGGTTTTCTTAAGAAATTGATTACTGCAAGCATTTTAAACCTTTTTTTTAGAAAAAGATATAACAGTTACAATATTGTTCCAAAAATTCTTTGCATGATGTCTGTTGAGGAAGTAGCATAGTAATCTCTAAATAATTGTGAGGGAGTACTAACTGAAATGTCAACCAAGATAAGGTTGTAAGACAACAATAGTAACCGTTTGTAGTATATAAAGCCTATCCTTTGTGAGATATCAAAACAAGATTGGCCTCCGTTTTATACCCCCCCCCCCTTTTTTTTTGCATTATTCCAAAACGTTTTACAATTTCATGCTAGGTACCTGTGTTAAAACTGTCAGCAAAATTTTAAAGCTTCAGTTATAGCTAATTAATTCAAATAGAGAGTAATTCTTTATTAGAAGTTCCAAGTTAAATGTGAAATTGAAACAGCTACTTTACATAGTCTTGAAATTTATAAAAGCTATAATCTCTGCCAGGCAATGAATAATTGGAGGATGTAAGTTTGCTTCTGATTGATAAAATGTCATTTGTATCTATCTTTCTGTAAAGTTTTTGTAGATGTAAATTTTTTGTATAAATATCAATTATAATAAACCCACTTTCTTAAGTGCTTCCTTATTTAAATTAAAAATTCTACTTCCCCTCCCTTTTTTTTCAGTAGATGGATATATTCTCTAAAGATCCTCACAGATTTAATAGTTGAGAAGGTCATGGCAAAATTTAACTTTGCTAAATTTCAAAAGATTGTGGTATACATTTTTGAAGAAATCATAAATCAATTAAAATAATTTAATCATAATTTTATTACTTGTAGTACTTTTATCGGAGTCTTGTTGTTAATTTAAACATTTGTTGCATCTAGTGTCAGACTTTATGATGCTTGTCTGTCATTAACTTGTGTAGATATTCAGTATTTTTGTCTTTAAAGCCTTAATTTTTCACAAAATCTTTCCGAGCCGGAAGTTTTTCGAAGGAACATACGTCATTGGACACTGATCCATATTATAAGGAGGTTTTTTTCTTTTACTACGATCTTCTGTTTAGTAGCAAAGATTTTGTTAATATTTTTTTGCTTTAAAAGTTTTATTAAATTTTTAATATAGTACATATTTGACCTGTAGCCATGAAGTTATTGCAGCTTAAAATTAAATATAGAAAATGAGCCCTTTGGCTTGATTAGCTTTTATAATTTATTAGGTATGGGAAAAGTAACGCGTTGGAAAATGAATGTAATTATACGTTTTAATGAAGTAAAATTTATTTGTGATAGTTAGTTGTAATTTAAATTTATCATTTGCTTCTGTAAAAAGATAAAAAAATCTGTTTACCTTGGTATGGAAGAAAAAAAAATGTTGTGAAATGAAAATTTTAGTTAAGTTGCATAACTTAAGGAAAATTGAAGTATTCTTTTTATGTGAATTAGTATTAAACTCGATATTGATGGTCTCATTTGCCACAATTTTACTCTTAGAGCCTTAATGAGGATTCTGATGATTCCGACAAACGAGATAAGGATTACATCCCTCATGGAATACCATCCAGACAGGCCATCAGACCGCCTGCTGATCGTTATGCTCGACGATCTAAGAGATGTGGCAAAGATAGTGATGAAAACATAGTGAGGAGTTTTTAAATCTTCATTAACTTCATCATTCATACGTTAAAAATTTAGCTCATAAGTCTTACATCTTTAAAAGAAATAATGCAATAGAAATTGATTCAGCTAATGTTATGCTTTGACTTTTTAAAAATCTATTTATCAAGTAATATGTTGTTTTTTTCTCTTTTTCTTTTTTTGCTTAGCCATTTTTGTAGAGTTTTTACTTGTGGGATTACAAACTTACCTTTTATGTGGAATTTTTACTGATAAAGATTACAGTATGAGTAGTTTATTATATTTTTTTTTCAACTGAAAAGTTGTTGAATGCTTTTCATATTTGAGCATGACATTATCTGAATGTCAAATTTCTGTAAATAACAAGGAAATGCTCTGGAATTGTGAAAACTATACATTTACACTTGTATTACTTCACTACTTCAGCTTCTTTCTTTATACAGTTGTTAGTAATGAAGTAATACGAAGAACTTAGCATTTGAAATTATTGACATTCTAATCTACTAAATCAATTCATTTTATTTTACTTTAAGTTCATTTCCTTTTATATCTTTGTATTATTACTTTGTTAAATGAGTTGAGATGCTTCTATTTTTATTTAATTTGTTAATTTGATTTTCTTTCTTCTTTTTTTTTTCTTTTTTTTTAACATTTTATTTATTTTACATATTTGTTCATTGATTTTTGTAAATTTAGCTGAATTTGTTGAATCCTAAAAATAAGCCAGTTATCAACTTATTATTTCTTTCTTCCTTTTCTGTGCTATTAAGGTTAGAATATATATGTTTAAAAAATCCTTTTTTTTTTCTTTTTATACTTAACTGTGTCTTTTGCAGGACGGAGTTGACTATTCTACTAATAATGAGCTAAAAAAACTGCAGTTTTATGGTGCTGGACCAAAAATGCCTGGCTATCATTCTCAAGGTAACAAATTCTTTTATTTTTGTATTGTGTTTTATTTGTTTGCAAAAATTTTAGTTGTATTTGCAAATTATTTTTTTAAATTGAAATTGAAGGGCCAGACACCATTGAAACAACCAGTAGCAGATTCAACTTGTGGCACATATGACTCAGTGAAACAGATCTAAAGGTGAATGTTTATTAAAAATGTGACATCACTGACAAAACATCAATGGTATCATCACAGCTTCCCAGCTTTTTTGGGTCATTACTCCCTCTAGCTATTCAACTGATGCCACTCCCCCTCCCCTTCTTTCTTCCTTTTGAAACACCATACGTTCGAGATATTACTGAAAACGTAAAATGCCTAATTTTAATCAAAAAAGGAAAATGTAACCAAGGACAAAGCAGTTTTATCCAACTGCTTTTAAATTTTTAATTTTAAGAGAAATTAAAATGTCCATAACTGTAGTGAGGTTATTGATGTACTTTTCAAAAGAGAAAATGTTTATTATTATTTGGTTTTTCAATTGTAATCTGGAAGCGTTGAAAATATTTGCAGCCTCATATTGGTTTTTATTATCAGTTAAAAAATTTTAAGAAACTTTTTCATGTGGTTGATTTTTAGATTAGTTGTGTATAACTTAAAATTTTATTTGTATTTATAATTATATAAAGTAATTTACAGATTTTTATCAATTGAAAAATTTGTGTTCTAGTATGTATCATCATGTATGCAATAGTACTTCATACATTCATGTAATAGAGCAGTTCATGTCATAGAACAGTCTCTTTTCTTTCATGTAATAGAACAGTTAAGAAAAGAATGGAAGTCATTGTATGTACATGCTTTTCTCTTTATCTTCATGCAGGAAAATATGAATTTGAAGAAGAATCCAAGCAGTTCTTAAAAGAAAATCATATTGAATGTTTGAAGGACCTTAAAATGGGTCTTGGGGCAAAAGATCTCAAAATGGGATTTGGCAATAAGTTATCAGGAAATTTTCTGAAAGAAACAAGAACAATGAGTGCTGTTGAAGCAGCAAAATTAGGTGCCATCTTGAAGCGCAAAGATAGGCCTAAAGGAAAGATGCCGGTTTGTACAATGTTTTGCAATAGATTTAATTTAGACATTTTCTTCAGTAATTTAAGATATTATATTCTTTTTTATATTTATGCTACATTTAAAAAACTGGATTTACCACCCAACTATAGCTTTCTATCACTGTTATATTAATAAAATTTGATTTTTTTAAAAATATTGAATGCAGGATTCAAAATTTTAATAATTTTAGTTATTATGCTTTGGAAATTATAATTGAAAGCTAGGTCACAAATGCTAAAAGGTTAAAGAAATATTGTCTTAAGTCATTGTTGTATATAAAAGCATGTTGAGTTTTTAAATGTTTGATGTAATGTTTATGATGATTGTATGAATATTAAATATTAATAAAATTAGAAAATTGTAAATCATACGTTGATTTTCTCCTTGATCCTAAAATATTAAAATAAAAACAAAAGCTGTCTGATTTCCATATTTTTTAAACAAAGCAAAATGTCAGTATTGAGAAAACACTTGAGAAACATTCCAGAAAAAAGCACAGAATTTCTATATAGAAAAACTAGAAATTTTGTTTTATATGAATTTAAATTACTGAAATTTTTAATTTGCTTTAGAAAAGCAAAAAGTATTTATAATAATTTCTTTTTACGGAAATAATAAAATTTTAGTCTTTAATTTTTCTTAGCTACTTAATATTGTGAAGGGAACATACAGAAAAATAATTATGAAGGCTAATCTTTTGTTACTCTTTTTTTTTAACCAATGCCCTTCTGTTTTTGTAAATTCTTGTACCTTAAGGCTAGCAACTAATTTTCTCGCATTAAATGTACCTAAAATACCGCCATGTATAAATAAAATCTGTAACAATAAATTAATTGTTTCAAAATAGTAATTAAATCTTTTTTGTTTCAGATTATAACTATTTTAAATCCATTTTTTACAAAAGTATCAAATTTGTAATTAAATTGACTATGAGTCTGTTTCCTAATATAGAATTGATGCTAATATAGGATTTTCTTTACCAATAATTTAGTCTGAACTGACCTACCAATTTATTTAAAATACCAATTATTATTAAATTAAAAGCACAAAGTAAAAATTTGAATTTTTGGTATAATGCTAGTATTTGTTTGGTATCTTCAGATCGATCAAATAGTGTGCAATATTTGCAATCGAGGAGATGAAGAAGCTAGTATGCTGCTGTGTGATGGGTGTGATGATAGCTATCATACCTTTTGTTTGATCCCACCTCTTAATGAAATTCCTAAAGGTGATTGGCGATGTCCACGCTGTGTTGCTCAAGTGAGTTATTGCTTCCCTTTTTTTTTGTGTATATTTTCATTCTTTATTAAAATTCTTAATACTTTGTTTGATGGAAATGATTTTGTGAATTTAACTTTCAAATTTTTTTTTCTTTTTCATGTGAAAATAAAATTTTAATTTGACTATTCTGTATGCAGTATAACTTTACTTTTTATTCTTAATGTGCTTTGTATATTAATGTTTGCTATTTTTACTATTATTACTACCTTATGTTTTTGAGTCATTTTTATAATTTATTGCACTATAAAAGAGCGTTAAACAACACTATAATCTTTAAATTTGCAATGAAATTGCACACACACCTGTGGTAGGGATATAATTAATGCATATTTTGCTCAAGCAAAGTGAACTTTATAAATAAAAATACATCTGGAAAGTATGAAAATTGCCCAATATCATTAACTTTAGCACTCTAGGTTTTCAACCATTTAACAGTATTATCTTAAAATTGCTTATGAGCCAATATTTAGAAAAGTGCCAATTTAAAGTTGGAGTTTTCTGAAAAATAAATTTTTTTGCAGAAAAAAACTAATAATGGATTTTAAGTCTAAATTGAGTCTTAATGCAAGAAAATAAAAGGGGGGAGGTCAAGGAAGTTATTTACCCCCTCCTTAGATTACTCACTTTTAATAGCGTTCCTGTTATGCGTTTTTCAAAGGGCGCGGCGCCCTGCCCGTTTTTTTTAAAGTGCTGATGCGCCCTGCCCTCTTTAGACCTAATGAGACGCGCCCTGCCCCCACTAGTAAATCCTAATGATGGGCTTTGCCTTTTGCCCCGTAAAGAAAAGGGAGAAAATGATGTCCGAAAGAAACACCGAAAATCATGAGGTCAACACTTTCGCTCCGAATTGAACACATCGTTTGGTATGGAAAGTGGGAGGAGGCCGGGACTCAGGCCCTCTTCCTCCCCCCACACATTGCACCTGTTCCAGAAAGCAACTTGTTTTGTTCCATATGGTCTGTTGCATTTCGTTTTGAATAACAACGCTGTAATCATGCGATTACAGCGCAGTGCTGTAAGCCAGCCGCGAAAGAAAGTCACTCTGTATTCTCTTATGTTTTAAAAATAAGTATCTGTTTGAAAGTTGTCTTTTCCCTATTTTCGATCATCCTTTCTCTTTTACTGATTCATCTGGTATTTATCTCCCCCCCCCCCTCGCAATCTCAACAAGCATAAATGAGAATGCGGAAGTGACGTCATCTGCTACCTTATTTTCTTATTTTCGTATTTTCTCGTAGGAAAACAGCAACTTTGTTTAAAGCTGAACTCCTGCTGCTTATACGATATAAAAGTTATTATTTTTGTCTTTTTTCAAATACGTGTTGTGTTCATTTATTGCCTAAAATAAAGCAAATTAGAGTCGCTATCGAAAGCCACCCC
>JAXGGA010023844.1:0-12905 GCA_038373865.1 Uloborus plumipes
TTTCCCAAGATGAACATTTCAACCAAAAAATAGTGTTCAATCAGTTACTTGGTATTGTTTCAATTCGTTATAAACAGATTGCAGCACATAACCATTGTAAAGTGTGCACTGTAGCAGTTTTAATATGATCTTTATCAAAAATTACACATTCACAAACTCAAGAAAAAAAGTTTTCAAAGTTATTCCCAGCTTCCCAGTTTGTGTTCATTGCTGATTTTATTTCCTCTTATAAAATGTCTTTTTAAATATTATTTCGTAGACAGAAAAAAAATTTAGTAAAAAAATTATGTGCCCTGTGGGGTCTATCGTATTTATTAAGGGACGATTTTTCTTTCCTTAATAAAAAAATTATTTTTTATATAATATTTTTTTTATTATTTTTCCTGTCCATTAAACACTGTTTGTAACCAGTATACGAAATATCTTTGGGAAAATATGTCAGGCATTAATGAGTTTAAATTATTTGTGCGAAATAAATAAATAAATAAATAAGCTACGAATTTGATCCAAGAAAATGGCAGCCTGGATAAATGAGGGCCGGACATACGAGGTTCTACTGTATTTGAAATATTTTGCAGCATAAATACACTAAGAGAAATTAAGCTGAAGTCAGTAAACCAAACTTGGTATACGGGAAATCAAGCTCATTTAGTTCTAGATGAACTGTTGTTAGAGTAACGACATCGCTACGTACCTAACACCAGATATATATTTAATTCTTTACGCATCGATGAACACTTTGACCTTACCATTTTCTTATCAAGTCTACATTAATTAATGCGTCTCAATCAATGCGTACGAAGAACTGAACTTATACAAAAACTTTACTTTATCAATAAAATTACATTACATTTAGTTTTACAAGCAACTCAAATTTTAAATGTTTGATTTTTTATAAAAATTTAAAATTTACTCAATTTTGGCTCTTTGATGAAGCAAATAGTAACTCTCGCGGAACCGTTGTCTAAGTACAAAGGAAACCTAAGGTTGTGCACGTTTTCAGCTCATAAAATAGGTAAACAGTGTAGAAATATACATTTTTTACAAAGTAGTTCCAATTGCGTAAAATGCATATTGAAAATAATTTTCAGCTTATATCCACCAAGGAAGAGACTTAGCTGCTGCTAAAAAATAGAAGTTGGTATAAGGGAAAAGGTAGGTTTCACTTATTTTTAACTAGCTTTTTGTTAGAAGACAACATCGCTTGATACTTTACACGTTTTAGTTCGCAAAAATTAGAAAACTACATAGAAATACAATTTTTCAGAAATTTAACTGAGATTAAATATTTTAACTGCGAAAAATACACATTTGAGATAATTTGTCACTTAAGTCTACCAAGAAAACTAGCTCATGTTAAAAATGCTAATTGGTATACTGCAGTAGTAGCAACCAAAAGGAATTTTTAGGAGTCATTAAAGAATTCTATGCTCTTGGTTTTCTTGCTTAGATCTTATGATATTGATGACCCAATCTTGGGTTTTACGAAAAATTCAGATGGTCGTTAGTCCCAAAGAGCCCCTGGTCTGTATTGATTAAAAATGATTCATTTTTTAAACCTTTGCTTAGGTCTTTTTGCAATTTTTTCTACGTCGAAAGTTTAACATTCTTCAGTTAGTACTATTCTGCCATGAACAAGTAAAGGGCAATAGATGCAACTTTTCTATTTTTTTGAAATTTTTTTTCCTGTTGCATTTTAAATTTGTTTTACAAGATAGCATATTTAGTTTCAACTGTAAATAAAGCACGGAAAAAAATATCAATTTGCAACATTTCCCTATTATTAATAAGGAATCCAAACGCGTTTCTTTAAAGGTTTCAAAAGTCCATATCTGCGGACACTGCCCTTCACCTTCCCACGGCTCTATACGGGAAAGTAGGCTCGTTCAACTCTGGATGACCTTAATGACAGAATAACGACACCTCACGCGTTTTTATCTCTCAGAATCGGAAAACCATAACGTGCGTCTCATCCCTCCCAGTAGCACGTTGTCCTGCAAAACCCCTCCTCTGCGACATGCGGCAACCTCCCCCGGCCGGCAGTGGTCCCGTCCGCATCCTCTGAGCCTCCTCTCTCTCCTCCCCATCCTCTCTTGGAAGCACATTTCCTCTCACCGCCTCCATTGCTCTGTCTCTTTGCGTTTCGCGTTTTCTCATTGTTTCTCTTCTTCATCTTCCTGCGTCCGACGACACTTTCTCTCTTTGTCACCTTCCTCTGCTTGTCCACGGGCCCCGCCGCGCCGGGATACCATGCAGGAATTCAGGATTAAGCCCCTCTCAGGAATAATTGGTGTGTGTGCCGATCGCTGCTGCTGAGTGCCATGATGCAGGATTGTGTCTTGACCGACCGTGTGTGTGTGTTTGTCTGATTCGGCTCGCTGGAATATGCCGGTTTCAGGACGTACGTCGATTCTGTCCTCCTTTCGTCTAGACAAGAGAAACGGAGAAATAAAAAATAAAGAATGATGAGAATTTAGGTACTTTTAAATAAACAATTATTTTAGGAAAATATTAAATATTTAGGATTTCATGTGTTATCAAGTACTTGCATGACTTCACTACTTTGATTGTTGTCCATTTCACGTAGACGATGAACTATAAGCGATGACCTAGACAAAACAAAAATAATAATTCTGAAAATTTAGGTACTTTTAAGTAAACAATTATCTTTTTAGACTATAATTAATATATTTGGGACTTCATGTTCCATCAAGTAATTTCATGGCTTCAATTTTTCCCATTTCACCTAGGCAAGGCAAGTGATGAAGTAATAATAATTAAAAAAAATGCTGAATTTAGATACTTTTGAGAAAAAAAATTATTTTCAAACTACATTAAATGTTTAGAATTTCGTGTGCTATCACCTTCAAGTACTTTCTTGATTTCAATATGAAAAAACATTAGTACACTGAAATTTATACTAATTATTTTTCGCCAAACCAGGAAAATTATTAATTGTAATTTAAGAACGTGCTGAAAATTTTGTATTGAAGAGAACTATAACAGTACATACGTCGATTCTCCCTTCCCCCTTTCGTCTAGACTAGAGAAACGGAGAAATAAAAAAATAATGATACGAATTTAGGTACTTCTAAGTAAATAATTGTTTCCAGATTAAATTAAATATTCAGAATTTCATGTGCTATCAAGTACTTTCTAGACTTCAATACTTATAATTTTAAACTTACTAGTACACTGAAATTAACCAATTTTATTTTTCATCGAACCAAGAAAATTAAATGTTCTTAAAATAGTCGTACATCATTAGCATTTCCGCCAAGCACATACTAAATTTTAACATTTGTGTTTAAAATAGACTGATCTGTGAAGCGTGTAAAGTAGACTGAATATTTTTTATTTGAAATTAGAAATTTAAAAAAAAATGATGAATTTAGGTACTTTCAAGTAAAAAATAGTTCTCTAATTATTATAAAAATTTAAGATTTCATGTGCTATCGCCTTTAAGAACTTTCTTGAATCCAATAGCTAAAAATGCTATTATACTAAAATTTATCTGTTTTATATTTCATCCAACCATCAAAACTTAATAGCTTAAATAATTTAGGTACTCTCAAAATAGTTATATTTACTTTATAGAGAGATCTTGCAGCTATCATCAACGTTGTCGGCAAGAACATGCTTGTTTTTAACATTCACGTTTAAACTAGTTTTTAGTCTAACATATGTGGGTTTTCTTCCCCGTATAAATAAGAAAACCATCCTCGTAAAAGACAACATCCAATTCAAGTTCTAACAGATTATAAACTTTTTCCTATATTGTTTTAAATTCGAATATATACAACTGAGTACATGCTAGAAATGTGCCTTCAATGTTTTTCTTGATAAGTAGCCCAAATGTTTTACTCTTCATCAATAAAATAAAAACTAAATGAAGCTAAAATGAAATTAAAAACTTAAAAGTAGATTTTTTTAAATATTAGACAGATGTATGAAATTGACATAAAGTGCGTCCTTTCATTCTATGTTTTATTTTGACGGCAAATAACGCATCTCAGTTTATAAATTTCGATAAACAAATCAAAAGTAAATCATTAGACATTTTAGAACTTTCAAAGCAGATCTTTTCAGATTATGCTAAACGCATAGATTCCACTAAAAAGTTGTAAAAAGTATTTTTTTGAACTAAACTTTCATTTTCCCCCACTTAATATATATTTTAATTCGTGCATTATGACCAAATTGATCCACAAATTTAACTAATATGAAGGACTTTGTTCGTAGCTGAACTTAGAATCGCATATCTATAATATTATTCAAAATGGATGCGTAGGACTAACTTTGGCTTAACTCTCTTCAAATTAAGAACCAGCATTAAATTCATGTTTCCTCTTTCATCTGGATAAGTAAGCGTAGCAAATGAAATGCAATAAACTTAAATATATTTTCAAAGATTTTATGTAGCACTGTAAAATGCGTAGACAGTACAATTTACATGGTAAATCCACCTACTTCTACTAGAGTTAAACTATTGAAATTTATATTTCACGTTTTGGTTTTGTATTTGTTTCGGTTTTTTCTTAAATAGTACATAGAGACTGTTATTAGTCTAAATTTATTCATATACAGAAAATTGAAAACAAAATTTAAGATTTAAAAAAATATATATTTCTTTTTTACCATTGTTGAGATTGAGAGGATATTTTATGTAATTTTATGGGATTCAGATTAAATATTTGTACTTTAAAATCTAATTTAAACAACATAAAGTAAATTTAAGGATTAATGCATCATCTTTACCAGTGTATTTTAGTTGTAGGACATTTGAGTTATCTAATATTGTAGTACATTTATAAATTATATATGCTGTTTCAACATTAAATAATGTTATCTAAATAACGAACAAAATAAAACTTCAGAGCAGCAAAAAAAAAAAAAAAAAGAAAGAAGTAAATAAATAAATTTATGATTACGTGAAACGGAAATTAACATTTAACAATTCTTTTTGCTTGTGTTACAACTATTTTTTCAAACCACAGAGTAGACTTGGAACAAGAAAAATAAATGATATTGAAGCATAAACATTACTACTTTTAGTTTACTTCACAGCAATCAATATTGTAGCACATGACTGAGATGTACTTATTAACATTTGTGGCTCATATTTACTACATGCAGGCATTTCGAGTAAAAGCAAATGATGAAGTGTAGCACAACTAAAATAGACGTACAGTTTCCTTTTGGCATGTTCAACTCACATAGATGCTGTAGGTGTTTTTAAATCAAAAGAAATTGTGCCAGGTATGGACAAAGTACAGGCAGTTGCTCACATAAATGGCAGAAGAAGGCAGTCAATGCAAACACGTGAAGCGTATAGCCATGAGTATGGGCCTCAGTGACAACTGCAGCACGAAACAAGGCCGAAAAATCATAGAGGGAAGGGCGTGGGGTGGAGGAAGAACTATGTTCTTCGTCAGAGGTGGATTCCATCTCCATCCGCCAACACCAAAGCCCCTCTTATCACCTTTAATATTTAATGAGGCCAATAGTGTATACTGGAAGAAATACTCTATACGTAAGAATGGCACAATACATAGGTAGGCCTTGCTCTCTGTAGTCCTGTAGAACTAGTCAAAATAGAACAACAGAACGGTTCAGAGGGCCACACAAGTTTTCGTGAAATATTTTCATTCCACCATCTTTTGAATGTGATAAAACCTTTAGAATCTTTTCTTACCCTAATATAAATTATGTACGGGGTCCAAAACTGATTCTTCAACATTACTAGCGTAACAGTCTTCTGTGTGTTCAATTTTCAATGCATCAGTCGACAGTTACCTGCGAGTGGATGTAAACACAGCCGCGGAAAGATTGGTGCTTCTGTGTCTTGACTCGAATTTGTCTGCGCAGTTTCAAAGAAAGGCCTGAATCAAAGAAAGTTGTGTTTTTTGAGGTCGTGTAATGTAGATTCCCTTTGAGCCATGAAGAAGTTTCAGCAGCTACCGCGGGCTGCAAGGGACGCGGCTCGCATCGTGAAGTATACCCCGTGCAACCCGCAGGAGATGACGCAACTGGACGACGACCTCGAGGACGTCGCGATCGTGAGCAACGCGGCCCCAGAGAGCGTGAAGTACGGAAGCGGGTCGCTGACGGCCAACGGGCCGCGGGTCGTGCCGGGCATCATCACGACGACGGCCGACCGCTTGCAGCAGAGCGCGGCGCGCAGCGTCAGCCACACCCGCATCCACACGGCCTCGCCGGCCCTCTACGGGACCAAGTCCTCCGAGAACCTCAAGTCCGGGTCCCGGCAGTCGCTGCTCGAGTCCATCGGGAGCCGCTTCCCCATCGGGGCCAAGCGGCGGTCGCGCGACTCCGCGATGGCCTTCGTCAACAAGGCCCACGTGGGCAGCGAGCTCGAGATCTCGAGGAAGACCCGCGAACTGAGACGCAAGGAGATCCGGCGCGAGTTCGACAAGTGCGAGTCGCCGTCGGCGAGCAGCTCCGACAGGCCCTCCTGCAACTGGTCCTTCGTGTTCGACCCGGCCGGTCGTCTCTGCTACTACTGGTCTATGGTGGTCAGCGTCGCCTTCCTCTACAACTTCTGGGTCATGATATACCGATTCGCGTTCCAGGAGATCAACAGGTCCACCATCGGAGCCTGGTTCCTCTTTGACTACTTGGCAGACCTCCTATACGCCTTGGACATCGCCTTCCACTTTCGGACAGGTTACCTGGAGGAAGGCGTGCTCCAGACGGACTCCGTCAAACTCCGTCAGTTCTACATGAATTCCACCATGTTTTACATCGACTGCCTCTGCCTCCTACCCCTGGACGTGCTCTATCTCTCCATAGGTTTTAATTCTGTCCTCCGCTGTTTTAGACTCGTCAAGATCTACCGTTTTTGGGCCTTCTTGGACAGAACTGAAAGGCACACAAACTACCCCAACGTGTTCAGGGCGCTGAGCCTGACCCATTACGTTCTAGTCATATTCCATTGGAACGCTTGCTTCTATCACATCATCGCCACCAACGGTGGCTTTGGCTCCCGAGACTGGTTTTTCCCAAGCGAAGGCAACTGCAAGGACACCATGTGCGAGTACCTTCATGCCTTCTACTGGAGCACGTTAGCACTCAGCACAATCGGAGAACTACCCCGACCAAGGACTAAGGGAGAATATTTCTTCCTAATTCTTGAGCTAACTACTGGACTCTTTCTATTTGCTGCAGTGCTGGGGCATGTAGCTAACATCGTCACAAATGTCAGCGCAGCAAGGAAAGAATTTCAAGGTAAGTGTACATTAATTGTATTTCTGTATTAACAGAACTGCTAGAGGAAGTAGTCCAAATACGAGATATGGTCCAAATGCGGGACACCTGCTGTAAAAGGGGAAAAGTACACAGTCATAGAAATGGCAACCAATGAAAGAACAAGAAATTGCAAAATAGTAGTGAGCAAATAATCTTGTCTGTTGACTTATTTCCTTGGGGGAGAGCTGTTTTAGTATAAAATCCTGCTTTTGAGGTACTGAAAACTTTTCAAGGGATGTAAAACTGAAGCTCTCCCTTTCAAAGTTATACAGTAAAGTAAATGAATGCTAACTGACAACAATATAGAGGACATAAGCTTCTCGTACTGCACTTGTTTTAAACTACTTGTTCGTTTAGTAATTTCTATGAGCGCCATCTACTTGAAGTATTGGATGGTCTAAAAACGGTCCACCCCGTTTTCTTTAAACAAACACTGGTAGCTCGTTTTTGGCCATGCAGTTATTGATTCTTGTTAATTATGAAATAAGTTAATGCCTTTATAGGTTTTATAAGGTATAGAAAAGAATAGGGACGACTAATTATATCTCTTTCAATCTGTTTTTAGGACGCTCAGAATTAAAAACAAATCTGAAAAAAAAAAATGGAAAAGAACTCACGAGATTGAGACTAGACGATATGTTGATAGCTATAATGATGGTGTACAAACGCAATAGGAAGCTTTCGAGATACGTAAATATTTCCATGTTTCTTGGACTACTTTACAAACTACATGCACAAGAAAAAAATTAATTTTTTCCCAGGAGTTTTCAACATTGACGAAATAGGATTAAAAACAGTCCAACATAAATATTTTTCAGTTATTAAAAGAGAAAGAGAGGGGTAAGTGACAGCTTTTACCTTTACACACCATCGCCTTTACACACCATCGCAGCTATAGCTTGCATGAGTGCTTCTGGGATTTTCATTTTTCCTTAAGTGACTTTTACACAGGTGAATATAGTCAAAAATCTCATCAAAGGAGAATAAAATGTCTAATAAAGTTTTTGAGCAAAAATATTATGTAATTTAGTTATTTATTTTATTACGAGATAACTTATTTATATACAAGTATCCCGTATTTGCACCATCTTTTGAAAAATCATCATTTTACTTCTTTTTAGAATTATACAGTTTTAGAATACTAAAACATGTGTTTTCCTTTTTTTTAACCCTACCGTCGCCTTCGGGTATGTTTTTGAAAGTTACTGGCACTAAAATCATGCGTTTTGAGTGAACAGTTAAATTGGTAGGTATCGAAATGAAAGTCGTACATCGTCTTCATACATCACCTCATACATTTTCTTCATCAAGAGCTTTTTCCAACAAAATGTTTGAAGTAATTCCATCTTTAAGTACGAGATCTATTTTAGCCTTAAATTTCCACGTGGGTGCTAATATTATGTTTCTTGAACTGTGCAAAAATGTACGAAACATTGCTCAAATCATAAAGTGAGTCTGCACTTATAAAAAATTTAAGTTTAAAAGGTGGATCCAAAGAGTATTTCTAATAAAAAGCAAAATAAAAGGCTAAAGAAATCATAATGATTTTAAAGAAGTTCCTTGCATCAATTCTAAAACACTGGGAAAAGACTAATTGTGCAAAACAGACCAAAAGAGAATGCTGCAAACTTAAAGGCGATTTTCCCGACATCGTTATTATTTGTCGCAAAGCTTATCTCCATATATTATTTCTCTAAGCCGAATCCTATACCCGGTCGAAACTCGCTCATTTCTTTATCGAATTGCAAGAAAATTTATGATTTTGAAGCTTATCCCGCGGGCTATTGACGAAAATTAGACCCACCCTCTAAAAAGTGTCGGTTCGTTTTTTATTCGAACTTCAATTTTTGGGCACAAAATTGACTCTATCTAGCGAAATAATTGTCGTATCGTCTCCATTTTGATTTCATTCGAAATATTAAAAAAAATGCGTTCTTTAGAACGTTTCTCCGCTAGCGCCGCGTAACGAGAATCTCGAAAATCCACGTTTAAGCGACTTATAAGCGATTGAAGTTTGAAAAAGTTAAATTTTTTGCTCAACTGTCAAAATCGTTACATTGTTGCTCAAATCAATTTTAAATGCGACATTTCAAGCCAAGGCTTAGCTCGGTAAACCTTAATTGTAACTTTTATTGTTTCAAAATACTATGGTAGTTTTGCGATAACGTTAGTATTTAGTTTAGTAGTAGCCTTGGGTATTTGATTTTAATATAGGGTATCACTTTTGTAGTAGTTGTAAAAGTGAACGTGTCTTTGATCTCTTTGAAAAGTTGTCAGAACGACGGCAGTAGATGGCGGTGTTGTGCAAATGAAGCCAATAAAAATTGTCGTATTAAATTTTAAGTTTAGAGGGTTTTTTTTTTTTTTTTTGCGGAATTCCGCACGGGTCACCTAGTTCACTTATAAAACTTCTCGATTCTATCCTTAGTGAATGGAACAAAATATGATTGAAGTTAACGACTTTGAACAAAGAAAATAAATATCACACAAGTGGGCCGGAGCGTTGTTTCTACGAAATTTATTGTGCGGCCTTTTCCGAATTTTTCGTACAAATTGCAAAAGAACTACTGAAATATAGCTACTTCTAAACCCGTCATATCTGAGCAAAGCGAAACGTGCAATCTTGCTCGAAGCAATATCGAATTTTCTGAAAATGGTAAATATCAGTTTCTTCCCATTTAAATTTTTTTGCACTCTATATCAAAGGTTTCGAGCAAAAATGTCCTTAAATGCTCCGGGCTAAAACATTACAAATAAGCACATTTATGCGATAGCTTACCTGAAATTGGGTCTCTGGATATTTGCCCTGAGAAATCCGAAATCTGTTGTTTGCTTTGCTGGACTGAAAATCTAGTTTGTTGTTATTTTGGATTATGCTTGTTGCGATTATTTTATGCTCCATGTTGCCTGGGAACGAAAATTATTTTCGTTTTAGTGCTTTTCTTTAAAATATTTCTTAGAATAGAAGTAAAAAGGAAAAAAAATGAAAAGGAAAGGAGAAGTTAGTTTTTCTGAGAAAAGAGTAATAAAGTTTATTGTGTGGAAAAAGATTGCTTTGCTTAAATATAAATTTTATTATTTTTATTGAACTAACACTGTAAAAACTGAATGCTGTTTTTACAGTATAATAAGATACAGTATAGATAATTTTAAGGTAATAAACTGTAAAATTGCTAATTTTACAGTAATAAACTGTAAAATTGCTAGTTTTACAGTTTACTACTGTGCATATTACAATTTTAAATTGGAACATTGGCTGCCAGTATCATACTGTGAAAACAACAACTCATTTTTTGCAGTGTACAGTGGCTGCCACTTATATGAATCGTTCTAACGTTTTTATTCGATAAAGCGGCTAAATCAATAAAGCTGGATATTGTTCTGTTTCCGAAGACTTGATTCATTAAAGCGGTTGATTTAATTAACCACTGATTCAATTAACCAGATTCTCAGTATTTATTTAATTTTTAAATTTCTAATTAGAGCCACATGTTTTGTCCTCTTTTGCAGTTTCTTATATTTATGTTTTAGGTTCCTCTATTTATTAACATTTCAAACAAAATTACACTCTTTTTTTTAACTCTCTTTCTTTTATCACTCTTTCTTTTGTTATGCATGACATCTTCTGATTGAATTTCTCTCACCTACCCCTCTATACAATCTTCCGTCCAACACGTGATCTTAGCCCATAATATTTTTGCGCACACCTTTTCATTCACTTAGTGAATTTGCCTTTATTTTTTTGTTTAATCATTTCTTATTATTCTGTTTGTTCTGTAATTGTCATCTTTTCATATCTCTGTGTTTGTAAAGCCGTTGTCTTGCTGTTTTTGTGTTGTACCCTGTTATTTCTCTTGTACTATTTTTATTGTATGTAATGTTTTGGTGTCTTGAATAAATTTGGACACCGACTCCGACTGCCGGCTTACGAAAAGACCCTGGCAGTCATTCTACAGCAGTCGGTAGTACTCACTCCTTTTTTTACTCTTTCGAAAACTTTTTTTCAAAATTAAAGTAATACTAAATAACACAGTCATTTAGAGTAATTTTGAAACATTCCAGTAAATTCTGCAGTATACTTAAACTTTTTTTGATTAAGGTTGATTTATGAAAGAAAGCTAGAAGGTCCAGCGCTGTACTCACCTGCCAAGTTTATAGAATTAACTTTCAATTCTTTATTTCACAAATAAAACAAGAAGTTCTGTCAAGAACTAAACGAGCCTACTTTCCCGTACATCAACATCGGCATTCTAGCATCTGATCATTATTCTCCTGATCATCTGAGACTAAACATTATGTCAAACATACCTTTTTAGCACTTAAAGCTGATTTCTAAAAGCAAAATATACCCCTCTCATCAGATGAAATAGAGACATAAAAAGTAAATAAATGAATAAATGAAGTTTTATCGCACCTTTTAAAGAATGTAACTGTTACAGTTCTTCCGCAGAAAAATTCCTCAATCGTTTTCAAAAAAAAAAAAAAAATTAAAAGTACAAAGTACATCAAAACACATTTTATCAAAGAAAGGAAAAAAAACTCGTCCGTCGATAAAATGTCTCGATTTTCACTTTTAAACCGTTGCCAGTTGTTAAATATAAATAAAGAATAAAATGCCCTCGTGAATGAAACACTTTTGTTACAAAAAAAATCGTCTGCCAAAAAAAAATAATAGTAATAAATACAATAACACAAATGAATAAATAAACAAAAAATCGTCTGCACAGTCAGTCATTTTTTTCTGAGCCTGCAGTTCCGCCATGTTTGTGGAGTCGGAGTCGGAATCAGAGTCCTCACAGAAGATTATTCAGAAAAGTACTTTACAAACATTATTTATCAAAACCATTTTTTTTACAAAGTTAGTTTGAAGGAAATCCGACTTTAAGTTCCAGGATCAACATTCAACTTAAATTCCCCGTAGGCGCTAATGTTAAATTTTTTTCTGAACGGTTCAATATTGAACGAAAAATGGTTCAAACCAAAAAGCGAAATAAGGGAATGAACCTCTCCGAGATCTTTCAAACAAAAAAAAGTTTATTCCATTCGGATGGTTCACTCAGAAGTTATTAGGTGGGGAAAGGTTGCTTGAACGGTTCAATGTTGAACGAAAAAATGTTCAAATTGAAAATTTAAATACTGTAATGAAGTATCCTTGCTGAGATCCTTCGAACAAAAAAAAAGTTTATTTAAATCGGACTGTACACTCAAAAATTATTAGGGGTGACAGCTTGCTTGAGCGGTTCAATGTTGAACGAAAAATTGTTCAATTCGGAAATGTAAATACGGGAATGAAGTATCCTTGATAAGATCTTTCGAACAAAAAAAAGTTTGTTGAAATCGGACTGTTCACTCAAAAGTTAGCATCGCGGGACAGGTTGTTTGAACGGTTCAAAGTTGAACCAAAAATTGTTCAAATCGAAAAATCAAATATGGGAATGAGTTGTACTCGCCGAAATCTTTCCAACAAAAAAAAGTTTGTTCCAATTTGAATGTTCATTCAAAAGTTATTAGGGGGAAAGGTTGCTTGAACGGTTCAATGTTGAACCAAAATTGTTCAACTCGAAAAATCAAATATGGGAATGAGTTGTAATCGCTGAGATCTATCCAGCAAAAAAAAGTTTGTTCAAATCGGAATGTTC
>JAXGGA010023845.1:0-12903 GCA_038373865.1 Uloborus plumipes
CTTTTGGGAATTGCATGAGTTTCCCCTACCCCCCTCTAATCCGCCAGTCAGGCCGTTTCTATTTTATCAAAAGATAACTAAAACCATCTCCAAATAACGGGCCTGAATAACGCGAAACAGAGCAATATCGCCATTAAAATCTAAGCACTGAACCTGTTCCGAAGAACAGGTCCGACCTACTGGAACTGTTCCACTATTAAATCCTCGCTGCTGATAGGTTAAATCGGAACTGATTACGTAAATAGGTGCAAAGAACAACTCCGAACCGCTGGATCTGCTCCACCATCAAATCCTGTTTGCTGATTGGTTCAATCGGAACTGATTACGTAAGCAGGTGCAAAGAACAGCTCCGGGATCAGACACTCGGAACAGATTGCGTCATGATGAAATACTCAACGGTGATTCGTGGTAGCGGAACAGGTCCCCTCGGAACAGGTTCGAAGAACCGCTCCGGAAGTGATCGGAATTTGGTAGTTGCCTTTCTAAAAAGCTCTCGTACGATAACAGATGGCGCTGCCGCCTCTCGGAGCTATCAGTTCCGATCCACTTCCGGAACTGCCAGTTCCGACTCCGACTGTGGAACAGGTTCAAAATTACAGCTCCGGGATCTTTTACCCATCTCTAGGGAACACCGATGCATAAGAGGACAACAGGGGCTAGAGCACGCTGCTGCGGAAGAGAGGGTCCTAACATAAACCAGTCGTCGGAGAGGCGGGTTGTCGCCAACTTGGCAAAATGTAGTGTTGCTCTTTTCGAAAACATATACTTAATTTCATTAACAAAAACAAATTTCCTCCCCCCCCCCCCCAAATAGAACCTCGTACAATGAGGAATCTGCATGAAATTTTGTTAATTTTTTAACGACTTTAACAAAGGAGGAGGTTATACAATTCGTTGGAGATTTTTTTTTTTTTTTTGTATGTTATAAGATTACTCGAAGATGCATGGACCGATTTCAAAAATTATTTTTTTGTTAGAAAGATCTTTCTTTCCGATTGGTCCCATCCTCTCGTGATCCGGGTTCGATAACGGGAACCTGCAGAAATCTTTCGAAAAAGAAATTGGGATCACAGTAATCGTAATATAATGACCATTTTGAACTCCAGGCTTCTCTGGATTGCATAATGAAATTCATTTCTATGGTCTTTTTGAAAAGTTTAAACCGAGTATCTTTCTATGTCCTGCTTTTTTCTCCTGAACTCCAACAAACTGAAAGTCGTACCAGGTACTAATTGATTCGTAATATTTCAGGTTTTATTAGTCTTAATTTACATAAGGTTTGATAAAGGAATTCTGAAGAAATTGAGGAAAATCTCCAAATTTTTGCTCAAATTTAAAGCGATTTGTCCTAAATGATTAAATATGAAATCCATTGTTACAAAACGTGATTGATATGAAACAGCTAATATAATGATAATGAAAATTTTGAATGAAGGCTTAACTGAAGCAAACATGAAACTCAATAGAGGGTCACGTACGTAATACGTCGTAAAATTTTATGAACCGCGAGAATCTAGTGTTGTTTTAAAATATAAATTAGTTGAAAAGTCGTTAATATTTAGCCTTTGATTAAACTAGTACACAAATAAATACCAGAGAATAACAAGGATTATTTTTTAGTGTCAATCGTTTAAAATTTAGACGCGTTGATACTTTCGTTCTTTTTTTTCCTTACATGGTTTATTTTATGAAGTTTACTTAAGCAAATTAGGTGAAGTTTTGTAATGAAAACATTACCTTATTTCATATGTACATTTACACTAAAAAGAATAAAATAAAAATATTTTTGAGAAAAAAAATTGAACCGACTTCGGAATTTCACTCGGCAAGTGCTCTAAAAAGTAAAAACTAATTTTATTCTTTGAACACCATCGACACTACATTTATACATAAGTTTTGAAGTCGGTGCAAAAACTATAGGTGAAATGATGTTTAACTACATTTCGCCAACATTTTTCAGAGAAAACCATTGAAAATTAAGAGCTGAATATTTGCATCATTACATAAATATGTGGTTGTCAATGTAGTGTATGCGAATGCGATTAAAGAACCTGGATTCATTGCAATTTATATATGTAGTTAAATTATAGTTTCGTATGATTTTATAGTTTTTTTGCGCCGACTTCAAAACTTATGTTTAAATGTAGTGTCGATGGTGTTCAAAGAATAAAATTATTTTTTTACTTTTTAGAGCACCGAGTGAGGTTCCGAAGTCGGTTCAATTTTTTTTTTCAAAAATATTTTTATTTAGTTGAAAGTTCAGGTCTATTTATGACGATCGACACCTATTTCAGTTCAATCGGATGATTAGTTATTTTGTAATTAATTCTTAAAGGCGCCCGATAAGCCCCGAGCTCATTTTTTCCCCCATCTCCGCTGATGACGTCACGGTTCACTTTCCTCCTTCTCACTCTGGGAGCTCACTCGTACTAGAGTCCTATATAAATACGTAGTATTCAGAGTAGCGACAACAGCCGAGTTCGAATAGGACAACCGGTTACAAGCAGAAACGGGGTTGCCGTGAAGCTGCAAGTTTGGCTTCGTACTCGCCCAAGGGTTTCATTTCTAAAAAATTGTCACAAACGGTGTGGTGTGACGGTGAGCGTGAAGAGCAGGAGAGGTCTTAAGCTTTACACAAATGCGATAATGCGTGATGTTGGTAATTTGTTCGAATTTGATTTTAACTTTAATAAAAGCAAAAGGTTAGCTGTATTTAAAAAGTATTTCCTCGAACTCAAACCTCTGAAAAACGATTAGTGTTCCAATGTAATGATACTCTTTAGGTTTTAAAACAGCGAAAACTGTATTTGTATTTAATTGATCCAAAGAAAAGGAAGAAATAAAAATAGTAGGTGACTGAATACTAACTAGTAAATAAATTCATCGCGCGTTTTTGTATTATTATTAAGTTTACCATCAGGAAGATTTTTGAGTACAACAATATTTCGTTCTTGATATCAAAAGCTAAAAAAAAAAAAAAAAAAAAACTTATTTATTTTTTTCAATCTAGATTTCAATCTATCTTAAATATTTCACAGTTGAACAAAAAATAAAATTAAAATATGAGTAGGAAGAAATTTGAAAGAGTAATTGATGCAATAGTATCCACTCAATAGTGTGATCACTTCCAGAGAAAGTGATTTTCATAAATTAACGACTGACTATTCAGAAAAAATTTCTAAATTAAGTTTTAAAAAAAATTAAAAAACACATTTTGAGTTTAAAAATAGAACGAATAAACTCTTATCTCATTTTCATGTGTGTAATACTGTCATAATATTATCCTGTTACAATTTTGTAAATTTAATTCATGTGAATCAACTACAAGGCTCCAATATCAGTTTGTTTTTATGTAAATATCTAGTAAGTTTTTGATTAACGTAGAAGTTGCAGTGATACTTTGATCAGTTTTCCCAGACTCAAAAACTCTCAAAATGTAAGATATAATACAGATTTTTTGTAAAAAAAATCTAACAGACGAAAGTGTTGTCTGGTCATTAAAAAAAAAAAAAAAAAAAAAAACATTTCTATTTTAGAAACCTGATAACATTAAGCAATGTGATAATTTTGACATTCATACAAATGAATAAACTCTGAACCCCAAGTGAGTATGAAAAAAATAAACCGTGATCACATTAAGAGGAAACTACTGTATCAGAAGCATATAAAAGGTTTAAACAAGGTAACCTTTCTCCCCCTCCCCTAGGCATTTCAGTTGCTCAGCGGGCACTTATGGTTCAAAGATGTATAAAGTTGAAAACTGAAATTATTTTAAGAAGTGGTAATTTTCAATCAGATGTACGTAAAAATATTCAGCAATTAATTAAGTGTTGGGAGTGGGGGGGGGGGCTGTAATTTAAGGTATTACAAATTTTGAACACATAGGAATGACAAAAACTGTATCTATTATTTTATATTTATTTCTCTGCATTATACATCATACAAAAATTTTCAACAATGTTTACACATCAAAACAATACTGGATAAAAGTTTAGTAGACAAAGTCAAAACCATTCAGAGCACCAATACAGGACTTTTAGATAAATTAAATTTTTATTGCAAAAAATGTTTATAACTTATATTAACAGATATTTCTAAAACAATTTAGTATGAAGAAAATTTATTTGTGCAATACGTAGAGTATTCAGTTCACTGGCACAAATGTTACAACATTAAAAATCTTTATTAAAGTAAGATTGATCAACACTTTATTGCACAAAATTTACAAATAACTTCAGATACTTGTTTCGAGTTTCAAGAAACCCTCTTTTCAATGCAACGGAAGTATGGGCTTTAGGATGACAAGTCGTCATTTTTTGCTTTAAGTATGCCTAAACTTTATTTAATTTTCAGAATTTCCTACATTTTCATGCAATCAAAAAAACACCGAAACCAATTTCTTCATGAGCTATCAAAATAAAATACAGAGTACCAAGACAGGATAGTGCGGCTATAATTTTTTGAGGCGAGCTTATACTTTTGATTCAGATAAAAGCATGGGGCATGGGCCCAGTACCGAATCTGTAGCTTAAGTTACACGAATCAAGTTACACTATGCAATCTGTGTCGTCACGATTAGTCCTTGATGTACATCCAGCAAACCATGGCAATAGATGTTCTGTTGTTCACCGAGATGGGATTTTCATGCCAATAGCCTATGCATAAATAATTTAACAATAAAATTAATTTTCATAATGATTTTACAGACATAAACTAAATAATATTTGATGAAAATCATACTAAATGGTTTCTCTCCTCTAAATTCCATTAAAACTACCAGCAAGCATTAAAGGCACATAAAAATATTTAATGTGTCTCGTTTTTTCTTAAAGGAAAACAGGGCACAGGAAATATTTTAGGGTCAGGGTTGGATTAAGACATCACGGGGCCCGAGGCCAAATTCTTCTTTGGGCCCCTATACTCAAGCTTTATAATTCTTACGTGTGGAATAAAAAATTTTTAGCCAATGAATAGCACAATTTTAGATATTTGGAGGCCCCTAAATTGTTGTGGCCATAGGCCATGGCCTAATTGGCTTATTGAGTAATCCATAGGCGGCTCGCACTCGCACAGGGGGCCACTGCCCCTCACTTCCAAAAGTAAAGAGACCTTGCCCCCTCACTTCTTAGAGTTATTAAGTAATAATCAGTTGAAAAAAGAATTTTTTGCTCAGTCCATTGATTTATTCCACGAAAACGATGACGCTGATTATTCCAAAAATAGTCTTTTTTTCATGTCATTTCGTACAAATGGAGTCGACGGTGGTCATCCATCTTGACTTTTGTGTCTGTATTTGTCATATTTTAGAGATCATTTATTCAGAAAAAATTAAAAATCAATAATGTAGTCGAATAGTTGCAATAGAAAAAGGCAGTAATAAAGATGCTGGCCCCTTCCTCATTTCCCCCCCTACCCCCACTTTTTTGATGCACTAGCCGCCTGTGGAGTAATTAGGATCTGCACAGGATGAAATTTTTAAGGGCAACAAAATTTTATTTCAATCATCTTTAAGCCACTCTAAAAATAAATTATCAGTATTTTTCTGTATTTATTGAGAGATCATTTTCTGAAAAACTACATTTCATCCTAAAATGTAATAAATAATGGAATCATTGTGCTGTGCACACTTTAAAAGTTCAACAATCAATAAAAGAGCAAGAAATTCTTTGCAGGAAAATAAAAATATTCAACTCCTACTTCTGCAAACAAAAAAAAAAAGCACAGTATTAAGTATATAAATGCGGCAGCTTACAACAATGCAAGTTTGTACATACCTTTACTCTTTAAAATATTTATTTCAATACCCTGGGACAGAGTTTTCCATAATATGAGTCCGCTGACCCCAGGGGTCCTTGAGTCTATGCTGGGGGGGGGGGGGGTCCGTGGTGCTACACTGCTAAAACGTAAAAAATAATTAAATTGAAGGATGAGTAACAATATTTTAATTAAAAACGTCAGTAAAACTTCCAAGAACTTTGATTTTAACACACATCTCTAAGCTTAAAATAATATTTTATATGGCATTATTATATGGCATATTGTGGTATGTTATGTATGACATTTATTTCTAAAATCGAATGCGAAATTGGCCTTTCGGATTCATATATAAACAGAAGATTGTAGAAGTAAGGTGATAGCATTTTGATTCCTAATTGAGTTTTGAATAAATTTTTATTTTCATAGCTCACAATCAGTGGCGTACATAGCGCCCCCGCAACCCCCGCGGCGCGGGGGGGGGGGGCGCAAGACGATTGAGGGCGCTCGATCCAGAAAAACAGCACTGTGAGTTACACGGGGAATTTTTTTTTAATTTTAATAGGGGGCAGGGGCGCACTTATAAATCTTGCGGTGGGGCGCATCTTAGTCTATGTACGCTACTGCTCACAATAATAATGTTGTGTAATGAGTACTAAAGCTCTAAAAATATACAGAACATGAATAAATAATTATACAGAAAAAGCAAACAAACAAACACATAAACATATTAGAAAAAACAGTTAAAGGAACCAATTGTATTTTGCTCGCAACATGGCGGGCTAGACTTTGGAAATCACTGCTATGGGATAAAATGCGTTTTACCTAAGCTCATAGTTATTTTAAATAAAAAATAGATTCTCTCATAAAAACTCAAGTTTTCAATGATTTTACAAATATAAAGTAATAAACATTTCACAAACTATGAAGTGTCTTTAAAACAAAGTAGCAAGCATTAAAAATTCATATAAATATTTTTCGCTGTTCACCAATTTTGCTCAATCCTTAACATGACATCATTTTTCTTAAAATTCATTGTATGAAGAGACTTTTGGAGTTTTATAGTTTCTAGGAACATTCAAATTGATGAATAAATACATTTCTGCCTATGAAATAAACAAGAAAAATACTAATTCTCACACTGAAACATAAATTGTCACAGGTTTTGATGCAAATTCTTATTTTTTGAAATAGAAAAATGAAATCTGAATTTTAAGCAAAGCGATGTGTTTCTTATCAAACGCAAATGCTACAGCAAATTCATGTGGTCATTGCTAGTTTCACCATTGGAATGTTTGATAAAGCACACAGAAGCAAACATTGATAATTCTGCAATTTCAAAAGAATGTGCTTTCATCCACACATATTTTCAAAAGAAAAAAAAACAATCCGGCACCAAGTACTTGTATGTTGCATAGAAAAAATTCAACTTGGACAATTCGTCGCTCAGGGACATTAAAATTGGTTAAATATTCATTTTGATCAATGAAGTAAACAGGAAAAGTAATAATCGTAACGAAATTCTTACTTGAATTGGGTTTCAGAATCAGCTGGCATTCATTAGAATAAGAAAAAAAAAAACCGCAACAACGTTTAGAACACACATCACAATATGTTATTGCTCGCTTACTTCTCAATTTCCACTCGTCGCCAAGCATGAACAAACCGCGCCAAAACAAAGACAAGAGCGTTCGTGAAAATAAATTAATTTCACACAATTTAAACTTTCCCTTAGCTCAAAGTAATGTTTTTCAATAAGTTTATCATCGTAACTATCGGTTCAAAGAGAAATAGTAAGAATAATATACCAAAATGATGTATTAGAATGGTAAATAACACACCGGGAAGCATGTTTCTATTTTAACTACGTTATAATTAAAGAAATACCAGTAGAATCTCTAAAGTAAAGCTACATACGTATAGCTTAGACATTATATAATAGTAATATAAGCATTAAACGGTGGCCCCGGGTTCGAGTCCCGGTTGGGGCATGGGCGTACTTTCTCTCTCTCTTGTCATTGTCCTTTCTGTGTGTGTGAAAGTGAGTTGTGAATGGATGGCCTACCCTATGAACGGGTCCTTATGGCATGTGTGTTGAGCTTAAATCGGTCTTCCACCTAAATGGTGCTCTTAAAAACGGAAGCCGTATCTTTCCTGCCTTAAATCGAGCAGATTTCATCTACTCGGGCTCGGATACCCGAGTGGTATTAGAAACAACAACAACAACAATAAGCATTAAAAGAGTTTTACTCGCCTTTAATTATCCGAAAAAAATGTTTTTTTACACTACTATCGGCCGCTCCATGTTAAAGCTACGAGAGAAAAAGCGACATAGCCTGCGGCGGACTCAACAATGCATCCACCAATAGAAAAGTGATACCCTGTTGTCCGTACTCTGAATACTACGTATTCATATAGGACTCTACGACAGCCAGCCTTGAATCGAGCAACTGAGTAACAGCGCCAGGATTAGAGACGTCATCAACTCATTTCCAAGCTTCTCAACATTTAGGAGGAGCTTGTTTAAGGAAGTGTCTCTCCTGATTGAAAACTCGTCTTAATGAATGATGTATTGCAATTTATATTAAATGTAGTTTTGAAACAAACTGGTGGGTAATCGACGCTGCGCTAAATAATTCCAAGTCTTCAATGTTATTCTCATTAATTTAGCATGGCATAAAAATAAACAGCACTTTCTTAATCTTAATTTGGAATCCAAACAACGGTGTGAAATTATTCTTTACTGTAAACAACACTGAAAACAAGTACGTTATATAGTCGTGTTATTAAAGCTCGATTTTTTGGATCTCGGCGTCGATTGCAAATAAATAAAAGAGAAAAATCGGTCTTTTTATGACTTGCACAGCTGATAGTTATGTGAAGACTAAGTCGTTATTTTTTAATGAAGAAATGGCGCATAAGAGTTAATTTTATTTTCCTTCGAATATCTTATGTTTTATTCCTTTTCAGCTTGAAATTTCCTTTCATTTGATACCGCACATAATTTTTTTGAATATTTGAAATTTTTTCCTGATTTTTCAAGATGGCGGCCAAAAATACATATTTGTCCCACTCAAGGAGATTAAAGAGGAGGAGCTAAATCTCTGCTATCTAAAAGTGGCAACGAATTCTCACCGCCGCCAGAGGGAAAAGCTCCCTACTTCCTACGGGAGTCAATGTAAATGATACTGAATCTGTCATCTTTTTAAATGCTGCTATTGGGAAAGAAAAAAAATTTTTTTCAACTGGATTTTGGTGCAAATCTTCGATTGACATTATGAATTAAATATGATTTTCATCCCACGAAAATAGCTGCCGTATTCTTTGAGAAATAGGTTTAATCGAATGCACGTACCAACTTGCCAAATCTAACAGAATCTCATTTTTTAAAGACTGCTGTTGGCAAGAATATTTCTATTTAAATTGGAATTTTGCTCAAACCATCGATTAACATTATGAACTAAATATATTTAAACTAATAATTATTTTGTCTACTAAATATATTTAATTAATAACAAAATTAAATACTGACAAAATTAATTTTTTGCCTCATGCTTAATTTATCAACAATTTAGAGAACTGATTCTCAGCAAAAATTATATCGTACAATGCAAAGAAAATGTCACATACAGTCGCATATATGTCAAATTTGGCAAGTAGCTAGATGCGGTCGATTAAATATCTTTCTTAAAAAATACGGCAAAATTTCAGTGGGATCAAAGTCATATTTAGTTCATAATGTTAATCGATGGTTTACACCAAAATCCAGTTGAAAAAAATTTTTTTCTTTCCCATAGCAGCATTTAAAAAGATGACAGATTCAGTATCATTTACATTGACTCCCGTAGGAAGTAGGGAGCTTTTCCCCTGGCGGCGGTGAGAATTCGTTGCCACTTTCAAACAAGCGCATCCGTAAAACATTTCTCTCCTTCTTTCTACTCCGTGGGACGCTAGGTGTAGCCAGAACTTATCTGCCGTAAGGCTCTAATCTGCCGTGGGGAGGTCAAAACATTCCTAATGCGCTTATAAACTTCTGTATTAGGATTAGTAATAATCTTTAAACTAAACCCTCTGGAAAACGGGCCCAGATTGTTTATTTGGGGATTAAAAAGATTGCTTAGCAAAAAGAAGGACCCTGGTTTTTTCCTATCCCACCTAAATACATTGTCTAATTGAAACATTTTTTCCGTTTTTCGACATGGTAATGGTTCGAACCTTTTTAGCCACGAGGAGAAAATACTCAGATCAGTGACGAGAATTACTGTATTATTCTGACATATCAAGCGTCTCCTGTTTATATGGTATGTTTTTGCTTTTATTTTATACATGAAAAAACATTATTATTAATAAAACTGGCAGTAGTTAGAATAGAGTAATAGAATGTGCTTAGCTGCCCCTGAGTTTGTGGCATGCGTACAAATTAGAAAGAAAATCATAATTCTTCAATGTTTTCCTCTACCCCATAAAGTCTTAAAAAAGCTTTGGCCATCAATGAGGTCGGAGGCTAGAGATGGAAATTTTAGTTCCTTTTCGTGAACTAAGTCTACTGAACTAGTTCGCTTTAACTAATCTAATAATTCATATGAAAGTGGGTGTGGTTTATACTATTTCTGGTTAATTTTATAGAGAACACATTTATTGCCCCCCCCCCCCCCATAGAGAATTTTGAAGTGTTAGGCTTGGGTCAATTACAAAACACAAATGTTACTCGTTTAATATGTTTGATGTTAGGTATATTTAATGTTTCTAAACTTAAAATTCTACCTTTACTTCCACCAGATGGCGTCGCTTTAAATTTCGAGCACAGCATTTTTTCAAGTTATTAGATTCTGCACAATATCAAAGTTAAGTTATGTTAAGAAGGACTCTGTTTTTTTTCCTATACCACCGTAATACATCGTCTAATTGAAACATTTTTTCCGTTTTTCGACAAGGTAAAGGTTCGAGCCTTTCTAGCTACGGGGAGAAAATACTCATAACAGTGACGAGAAATACTGTATTATTCTGACATATCAAGCGTCTCCTAGATATATGTTATGTTTTTGTTTTCAATTTACGCATGAAACAATTCTGTTATTTATAAAAATTGTACAGTCATAGAAAAAAAAAACGAAACACTCGCTCGTACTCGAAGGCCATTAAATACAAGAGACACGTGTTATATGTTATTTTTTCAGGAATAATGTGCTCTACAAATTTCTATTGGTGAATTGTTGTTGAGGGATCGCCTTCATATAAAAACTGGCATAAACTTTAAAATTTTCTATGAAAACACCCAATTTTTTATGGCATATTCGTAATCAGCAACATCATTTAACTTTGTTTTCCCAAATCGTTTTAAATTTGCTTCACAATTGAACTCAGAAAACACCATCCCGTAATGTTAAAAATATTTTTTATATTTGTGCATATAATAATTAAACCACGTTAGGTACGGCGAAGATTGTTTTTTTATATCAAAGTATGAATTAACAAAAAAACGTTGAATTTTTTATGAATTATGAAATTAATGTTTGGAAAAATGATGATCTGGAACCATATAATATTAACATTATTGCTAATCCTAGTACAGTAGTTCATATAAATACAAACACTTTTAAAACGTAACCTCTCTCCAGAAAGTATGTGCTGCCTGAGTTAGTGCGTTGCGAAAAGTGCGCATCTATCTTTGTTTGATCAGAAAGATGGAATGTTGCATTTTTCCTTTGAACTCTTACAGTTGGGTTTTCTCTCCTAAGTTTCAAAACATATTCTAACTTTAACAAAACGCGAGAATTTTTAACTAAGTACAAACAGCAAACGTTCTATAGCGATTTGCTTAGTTAATTTCTTCGAAAAATGTGATTTGTCTACTCTTTGTAAACTATGATATTGAAAGTAGCATTTTAAATGTGGTTGGTGGTCCCTAAATCGTTGGTCGGTTTTGTTATACTGGTAATAAAGTTTTGCCCCTTGGTACCCAGCTTACTTTTGGCCCACCGCGCCATATTATGTAACCAAATGTACGGGTTCTCATTTGGAAACTCAGACATAGTGTTCATTTCACTTTGTATATAACCCCTTATCAAAACTTTACTCACATAGTTTTAAACAAGACTTTAATCGATGTCAGAAGACCCCTTTCTTTTGTTCTTAGCATGTATAGCAGCCGAATAATTAGAGTGTTTCAGTTTTTTTTCTATGACTGTACAAATTGGAATATAGTAATAGAATGTGAATTGGCAAATTTTTAATCCAACGTTTTAAAACACGAATAAGCAGGGATACTGCAGACACGTGTTTTGGCGTTACAAGGAACGCCTTTTTCAATTTTTAAAATTGGGAGCTTATGGATGTACACACTGTCGGATGTCTGTGCATCCATAAGCTCCCAATTTTTCGCATTGAAAAAGGCGCGCCTTATTACGTTGAAACACGTGTCTGCAGTATCCCTGCGTATTAGTGCTATAAAACGTTGGATTGAAAATTTGCAATTTATAATTTGCACTAAGGTAACCATTTTCTTCTTAATAGAATGTGCTTATCTACCAGTGAGTTTGCGGCATGCGAACAAATAAGACAGGAAAGCAAATTTCCTCGTTTGCTGCATGGTTGCTATAACGAGAAACTCAAGCAAGGCTTAGCCAACGATGAGGTCGGAGGCAAGATTCGAACAGTAGCAGGGAATTTCGTAGTCAGTTCTTGTTCATACATATAGTCCAGTAGAAATAGCGTTAGGGGTCGAACAAATTGCAACAGAAACAACACCTGATGGAAATGGTAGGTAACAGGGTCCTAATGAACATACTAAAAGTATACATCCGTACTAGTGGGACAAATATGTTTTTTTGGCCGCCATCTTGAAAAATCATGAAAAAATTTCAAAAATTCAAAAAAATTATGTGCGGTATCAAATGAAAGGAAATTTTAAGCTGAAAAGGGATAAAATATAGGATATTTAAAGTGAAGTGAAAATACTTAAAATATGCACCCGTAATGTGGTGCAAAATGTGTTTTTTTCGGACGTCATCTTGAAAAATCCGAAAAAAATTCAAAAAAATAATGTGTGGTATTAAATAAAGGAGATTTCATTCTAAAAAGGAATATAATAACTGGCATATAAATAGTGAAGATACTAAAAATATATACCTGTACTGTCGTGCGAAATGA
>JAXGGA010023846.1:0-12903 GCA_038373865.1 Uloborus plumipes
ATATGAAAAATCGATTTTTTGACCTTTGACCTTGAATAAAATTTTTAGCTCCAGCGGGATTCATCAGGACTTTTGAGATTTCACTTATAATGATGTCCTTAAGGTCTGTACCAATTTTCAGCTCTATGCGAATTTTTCCGAACTTTCGCGTTTTTTTCGTCTATTTTGACCGGGCTATTAGCCGCTATTGGCAATGGATCCAAGCTATATTCGAATTAAAATTTTGATTGGTTCATTTTTGAATTTAAATTTAGAAATTAACCAATCGTTCATTTCTCTGACAGTTTCTTTGTTTTGAAGAACTTTGACAGATGGCAGTGCGTCCTGAACAAAGGGCGAATTTTTGCTTTCTGTTAAAGACCAAAAAGCGCATTTAGTGTAAGGAGGCGTGGTAAAACCAGCATTTTCTGCAGTAGCGATTAGTTGTTCAGAAAGATGAAAGTGCTCCGGGAAATCGGTACATTGGGCATCGCGGCTCCCCATCAACTTCTATATTCAATTTTTCCAGTTCTTGATAAACAGACAGCTGTTCGACGTCACACACCAAAGGATTGTCTAAAAAAGAGAAATGTAAAAAGTTTAATGAAAATGAACGGCAAAAAGAAGTTTTAGTTCAAACTTCAAAGCTAATGATGTTTTAAAGTAAATATGAACATTTATACATTGTGATAGTGAGTGAACAATTAAAGAGTTTTTTATGTTTTACGAAAACTCTAAAAAAAGTCATAATGTCGAAATAATCTCACTCATTTATCACGTTATGTGATTTTCATTAACAGAAATTATTTTCTGGCATATATTTGTCTTATGGGTAAAGAAAATTGCATTATGCTATGGACAAAAATAAAAGCTTTAAAAATTTGGTCTCGATTTTCAGGAGTACATAAGGGCGCTATGATTTATGCCTACATTTATTGTTGATGCATCACTACATGCACCGATTACAAATGCTACATTAATTAATTAAAATAGGCACAGAACATATTTCGGCCACAACATCTCTAGAGTAGAGAGAATAATGTAAAATTCGACGAAACAATGCGTTTGTAATGAAACATATCGAAACGTTACTTTTAATATTTGACAGCAAATTCGTGCCTTCAAATAAGAGAGGAAAATTATCACTTGACTCCCAAACCTGGATCAAAATGATATTAAAAGTGCATTTCTACGAAATATTTTCTATTTGAATTTATAATTTTTTGTAATCAAATGAATAAATAGATGAACGAATGATTGAATAAAGCAGAAAATTAATAATTAAATTAATTAGTTGACAAGTAAATAAATGAGTGAGTAAATTGGTGAAAAAATAAGGAAATAAGTAAAATAGTTATTTAATTTAATATTAACTAGCTGTCGTGGCCGTCACGAAACTTTCTTCTATATCTATCTTATGAATTCCGGTTACAAAATAAAATACGTACTCGCCCGAATAATTGGAGACAGCTCCAATTTCCCAATTATCGTAATAACCCTGCAAATGCAGAATCAATGAGCGAAATTAGAAAGCATTGCAAATGCCTTGTTTAGATTAATTGCAAACATTTTATTTGTTAGTAAAAAGAAATTGGCAACAGTTAAAAATTTCAAATCATTGAAAGTTTTCAGATGTTTTGATAATTAAATAGCGTGAAAGCGATTTTTTAATGAATTAATTTTTCGCATTGTTGACTAAGCGCAAAAATCACGCTACCCTCCCCTGGTGCGATTCTTATTCCAAATTTAATTCAAATCGCAGCAATATTTCTCGAGATACAGCAGGTGCAATGACAAAATAAGCACTTTTTATTGCTCCACCTTCTTTGAGATATTGACACACAAATTAAATCAGCACCTGTACTCAGTAGGGTCTATCTATGAACCAATTTTCATTTGATTCCGCCGGTTACTTCCTGTGATATAGCAATCATCCACGCGCAGAGCACGTGCGATTGCTCCCCCCCCCCCTTGGAATAATTCGCTAAAAAAAGTCAGGTGCACCAGTTCACATGGTGGTACATATGTGCAAAAATTTTTGTTCGATTTCATGTAGTAGTTTTTGCACTAGCGCGGCCACAAAAACTGGTCACACACATACAGACTCACACACAGACAGACATTTTCCAAAAATGATCGAAAAGGACTCAGCGCACCTCAAAACGTGCAAATCCGTCAAAATTCGACATTCGAAAATTTTCACGAATCCAATACTTTCTTCTATATAGGGTAAGTGCTCCAGTAGTCGGCCATTTAAGAGATCTTTTGTGGATCTTGGCTAACCTAGAACTTTCAGCTATCAATACAGCAACAAAAACAAGGTAAAACTTTGGAATGAACCTTTCTGATAGTGAATCACCTACTTGTTTCAGAAATTAAAAAAAAAAATATGTTAAAATCCAAGCTGTTGTCAACACTAGTAAATGCTCCAGTAGTCGGCCGCAGAAATCCAGTGCTCGGCCACGTTGAATCCAGTAGTCGGCCACTTCATTTTCATTGATCTTATCTGATATAGGGGGTTGAATTAAAAAAACAAAACAAAAGGAAACTTACAACGAACCAGACCCGTCATTTGGGGGGTCAGGAGGGGGGGGGGGTCAATTGCCCCCCCCCCCCCGGTTTTAAGAAATCAGTTAATTAATATGTAAGTGGGCGTGGTGTTTGCTTTTTTCCGATGAAATTGCACTGTGTTTGCACCCTTTGTCCCCCCCTCTAAAAACGTGAGTGAGGGGCCTGCAGCGATGCATTATACTTAGTCTGGTCATATTTTGCGTGGTACCTCTGGTATTCAACTTGTGTAGATAATCATGTTAATGTACTTCTTGATACACTATGTGCTTTACTTATTTCTCTAACTATCAATCTACCATTATTAATTTTAGACAGTACAATTAGCCCAGAATTCTCGGGACATTAATGTTTTTATACTTTAGCTGCCTAAAAACAGTTTTATTTTAAAAACTCGCGCTAAAAAATATTTTTTTCTGAATAACGTCTAAAAATATGTCTATATGAAAAAGAAAACAATTTAAAACATCAAAAAAAGCTTCATAAGGGTATGAGTATAAATGGCGCAACACTTTTTTCCCAACATACTTGGCCCCCCCTCCATCCCTTTTTCTCAATGTTTCACAATTCAAGCTACCCTCCCCTACCACACTATAACACACAAACAAATTGTTATTAAGGAATTCTAGTTGAATTATAACTAAAATTGAGTATTCTTTCTGCGATATGAATTTATTACCAAATGACGTTTTAGTTTTATACCACGGGCAAAGCCGTGCGGGTACCGCTAGTTGTTACATAAAATGCTTTTGTGCGAACCAAAATATGAAAACTCATATTTCTTGTTACCCCCCCCCCCCTTTGCCGCAATCTGTCACAGTTTAATTAACCACCCCTTCCTCTTGTTAAACCCGGACACCGTTTTAGGACGATCTCCAGAAATAAACGATTTAACTTTGTATTGTGAAATAAGTGATAAAAGATAAAATAAATGTTGTTGCAACAAAGTATTACGTATTGTGTATACGTAGTTTGGGCTTTAAAGAAAGTTAAAAAAAAAGCTTCTGAAGAAAAGAATTTCAGCAGCACTTACTAAAGATGCAAGAAGGAACAAAATAAACGAAGTTTATATAAAATAAATTAATAATGAAGTAAAATATGTTTTGCAGACGATAAATTTAGAATGGTATCCTGTATTTTAAGGAAAGGACTCGATTTCTCATTTGATTGACAGGTGCCATCTTAAGGCTTGGAGTTTGGATTGTTACAAAAACAAATACATTTTTAAAATTATTAAGGGAAAAAGAACGAAATAAAAACGTAACAATGGTAACAACATGAAAAGTTGATTTCCGTTGATGAAATAATTCTTTTCATCTTTCTTTTCAAACAAATTTTATTATCGAGCTGAACCATTTTAGAACCGTTTGGCTTGCTTTACTGAAGGTAAGCCTTGAATTTCGGGATTCTAAAAACAATTATTACAGCTCTCCTGATGATCGTAGAAACTTCGAAAAAACTTCATTTTGTGCAGAAAATTTCAAGCTTTCGAATGACATAAGACTTGAAAATGTGTGTGAAATATTTCTTCCCTATTTTATCGAATTTCCGCTAAGAATTCGAATAGAAAAAGAACGAAATGGAATTTTCGAAAAATCGCTTCGAGGTGCAAAACTACATGCTACAAACTAATTTTGTGCCAAGTGGCATGAAAATCGACCGAACGGTTTTGGCGCTACGCGCGTAACAGACAGACAGACAGAAAGAAAGAAAGAAAGAAAGAAGGACAGACAGAACCACCTTCAGCTTTATTATTAGTAGAGAAGAGAAGAGATGTACAAAATATACTTGCTTAGGAATTAAAAAAAAAAAAAAAGGAATAGTTTTGTAGTGAACAGCAGTTTTTACTGATAATGACCAAAGAATCAAGAAATGAAAAACTGCTTTACTGTTTATGTAAACATAAAGACGTAATGATATAGTTGACACAATTCATGACCAATAATCACATCGGCACTTTAACTGGTTCACATTCATTAGAACGGAATTTCAACATACGGAACATAAAACTAAACTATAGTTTCAGAAATGTGTGTGTGATTGCTTCCAAAACTATGCAAGTAAAAATACATTCAAAAATGCGCTGAAAGGAATCTCCATCAAGGCTTCATCGAGCACAGAATATTCCACTGAAGCAAGTTTATTTGTTTTAAACTAATTGAAGTAAGATAAAATAAGGAAGTAAATGGAACTCGGGATGTCATGAAAGTAATCTTACAGCTTTCAACAAGAATATTAGTCAACAAGGAATAACCTTAAAAACAAACCAAAATTTAGTTTGCAACAATGTAACCATGTAATTTTGAAATTAACTCAGCACAATTCTAATCCTCTAGCGAAGAAAACTCAGGAAGTCAAACATTTGGGGAGAATCATTCGTGAAAATGTACCAACATTTGAAACAATTATCCTAAATAGAGCACAGGGGTCTTGAACCTTTGGTAAAGCAAAAAGTTAAGCATAATATAGCAAAAGAAAGAATAACTACATGCTTAGCCCTCATTAAATAACTTGAGCCTATGTGACTATTGAAGTAATGCATCTTATCTCCAAAATTGGGGAATGTTTATTAACTGCCGAATAAGTATCAATAGAAGTCAAATCACTCGTTTCGCCAATTTCATTAGTTTAAGATAAAATTTGATTAGAAAAACTATTAAAACACCGTTTGATAATAACTAAATGAGTTATAAAACTTATAATCTTAAATCAACGTATGCGTATTTAAAAATTTCTTTTTTAGAATTTTCAATTAAATTTACAACACTAGGAGCAATAAAATGCCGAAATGGTGGTCAAAAGAAGTTAAGACATTTAATTTAATTACTATTTTTCAAGAAAAATAAACTTTGGAAACGGTATTTTTACTCAAAACAGTTAAATTGTCGTCGTTTTTCAATAAGTTAATTTAGTTTTAATTTGATAAACCCATATTAATGAAAAGCTACATTAAGTATGTGGCCGACTACTGGATAAATCATCCAAACTGCTTAGAACCAGTAATCGGCTTACCATGGCCGACTATTGGAAATGCAGAAGAATTCTGTACCCAGTAGTCGGCCACCCCTTTAAAAAATAATCGAGTCTAACCAGGAGTTCGCTCTTTCATTTTAACATTATGTTAGACATTCCATTAAGATAAAAATCACTCAAATTTACAGTAGAATTAAATTAATAAGTGTAATTTGCCATTTTAAGAAGACGTGTCCTCTTATCTGAAAAATAAGCAGAATCGCAATCTTGGATGACGGGCACACCATTCGAAATGAAATGACTCATTACTAATTCAAAAAAAAGTATTCAAAACTTAACTGCCACTGGTTGATGATTGAGGATAGGTACATGAATGTGTGAATGCGCCATATCTGATTTTGAATTAAAAACGTACTATTTATGAGGAGTTTTATGTCATTGTGGCCGACTACTGGAGACTGGCCGACTACTGGAGCACTTACCCTATTAGATATAGAAGAAAGTAATAAAATCAATTAATTCTAGAACTAAGCGGAGCGAATTCGAAACCACACTGAAAAATAAATGTTGTTTTAACAATGTAGCTAATTTGATAATAATTTTACAGTAATAAACTACAAAATTGCTAATTTTACAGTAATAAACTGTAAAATTGCTAGTTTTACCGTTTATTACTGTGCATTTTACAGTTTTGAACTGGAACTTCTGCTGCTAGTCTTCTGTTGTTCTTATGGTATAATACAGCTAATTTTAGGGTAATAAACTGTAAAATTGCTAGTTTTACTACAGTAATAAACTGCAAAGAGCAGCTAGTTTTACAGTTTATTATCGTGCTTTTGCAGTTTTAAACTGGAACCTCTGCTGCCAGTATCATACTATAAAAACAACACTTTATTACTTTCTTCTATATCTAATGAATAGAAGAAAGTATTGGTTTCGTGAAAATTTTCGAATGTCGAATTTTGACGGATTTGCACGTTTTGAGGTGCGCTGAGTCCATTTCGACCATTTTTGGAAAATGTCTGTCTGTGTGTCTGTGTGTGTGTGTGTGAGTCTGTATGTGTGTGACCAGTTTTTGTGGCCGCGCTAGTGCAAAAACTACTACATGAAATCGAACAAAAATTTTTGCACATATGTACCACCATGTGAACTGGTGCACCTGACTTTTTTTAGCGAATTCCTCCAAGGGGGGTGGAGCAATCGCACGTGTTCTGCGCGGGGGTGATTGCTATATCTCAGGAAGTAACCGGCGGAATCAAACGAAAATTGGTCCATAAATAGACCCTACTGAGTACAGGTGCTGATTCAATTTGTTTGTCAATATCTCCAAGGGGGGTGGAGCAATCGCACGTGTTCTGCGCGGGGGTGATTGCTATATCTCAGGAAGTAACCGGCGGAATCAAACGAAAATTGGTCCATAGGTAGACCCTACTGAGTACAGGTGCTGATTCAATTTGTGTGTCAATATCTCAAAGGGGGTGGAGCAATCAAAAGTGCTTATTTTGTCATTGCACCTACTGTACCTCGGGAAATATTGCTGCGATTTGAATGAAATTTGGAATAACACTAACCCAATATGGAAGCAAGCATCGATTAAATTTTGGCGCCAATCGCCCCAGGGGGAGGGTGGGGTGATTTTTGCGCTTAGTCAACAATGCGAAAAATTAATTCATTAAAAAATCGCTTTCACGCGAAATTAATTATCAAAACAGCTGAAAACTTTCAATGATTTGAAATTTTTAACTGTTGCCAATTTCTTTTTACTAACAAATAAAATGTTTGCAATTAATCTAAACAAGGCTTTTGCAATGATTTCCAATTTCGCTCATTGATTCTGCATTTGCAGGGTTATTACGATAATTGGGAAATTGTAGCTGTCTCCAATTACTCGGGCGAGTACGTATTTTATTTTGTAACCGGAATTCATAAGATAGATATAGAAGAAAGTTTCGTGACGGCCACGACAGCTAGTTTTTTGCAGTGCTTAATAACTACGAATTCTTCTGTAGATCACTTTGTTTCGTATCTGTTGCACAGTTGAGCGCCTCTTGTTCGGACTCCAATGAACCAAACTTCGAATTATCTGTTATTAACATTTCAAATGTTGATTCGGAGAAGTATGGGAAACTAGGGTGGTTTGACACACCCTCTCTTTTTCGTATTTAAACAGTTATTTGACTGATAAGTTTCATACCATAGTAAGGTACCAAATAGAATATTAAAGACAGGCCCGTCATTTAGGGAGGCAGGGGGGGTGACTCCCTGACTTTGAGAAATCTATGTATTTCCCTATAAGTGGGCGTGGCTTTTGATATTTTCCGATGAAATTGCATTGTGTTCGGACCCTTTTGCCCCCCCCCCCCCTTCCCTGGAAAAACTTGAAATGACGCCCCTGATTAAAGATTAATTCTAGTTTTCAGCGATTTTTAAGTGGAATGAATGAACAATCTTTTTCAGGCAAAAATGTATTTTTTTCTCGTTGCAAGTTCACCTCTGCTGTGCTCTCCGTCATTAACGTAAACAATATTAAACTGAATTATTCGTTTACTCTGATTAATATACTTATTTTTGACCACGCACTTATTTTTTAAATTCACTTTTTAAATTTATGTGTTTTTTAATTATTTTGCTAAAATGGCCATCAAGGGAGATTTGACCCACCTCAATTCCGGCAGCTTTGACCATTGTCAAAGCTCTTCATTTAGTATTATTTCATGGTATGATAATTTGTAAGTTGTATACAATGTTTAATTCGTTCGAAAAAGACATGTTTTTAATTCAAAGAAAATAAGTTTTTTTGTTCTTAACTTGAAATTGCTCCCCCAGCTGAAACTTGTTTTTGTCATTTGTTAGCAAATTTATTAAGATACTCTACCGGTTTTTACTTTAATCAATTATTTGCTAAATTTCTCTGTTTTATAGTAACTTTTATTTTATAACATGGAACTCATTAAAATAATTGTCTGGAAAAGTCAAATGCGGTATAAAGTGTACCAAATCAAGAAATTCCAGATACCCCGTGAAGCAGATGTCACTAAGGTTTCTCATTCAATGATCAACAAAGGCACAGAAAGATTTGCATCGAAAATAAAATTTGACTCTGGCATTACTGACAATCATGTCCACTAATTCAAATTAAATTCATTAAAAAAATTATGGGGTATTTCCTTAACCTAATTATTGCCGGTACTTTGCAATAGCATCTAATTAAACATCTAATTATTTCTGCATAATTTTTTCAACCTTTAATCTTAGTGGGTTTCACTTCCCTTATGATGGGTCAAACCTCCCTCAAGTAAAGTTTGATCTGGTTTGGACTCTCTTGAAAAATGAGTAAATAAAAAACTCAATATATAATTTAAATAAAAGCCAACAGTGCAAAATGTTGCCGCAGACATGATAAAGAAAAAAATAATGTCAATTTGCAAATTTTCTAACGGTTGGAAAAAAAACGAAAAAATGTATTTGTAAAAGGTGGGTCAAACCTCTCTAGTTTCCCCTATTTATTAATTAATAATAGGCAAGTTTTGGTTTTAAATGCTGAAGTGGAAGAGTATTTCTTTTATTTATTGAATCATTTCCGTGTACATTCACGAATTAATAATTGTTAATTTTTACTTTCTTCTATATCTAATATATAGAAGAAAGTATTGGATTCGTGAAAATTTTCGAATGTCGAATTTTGACGGATTTGCACGTTTTGAGGTGCGCTGAGTCCATTTCGATCATTTTTGGAAAATGTCTGTCTGTGTGTCTGTGTCTGTGTATGAGTCTGTATGTGTGTGACCAGTTTTTGTGGCCGCGCTAGTGCAAAAACTACTGCATGAAATCGAACAAAAATTTTTGCACCTATGTACCACCATGTGAACTGGTGCTCCTGACTTTTTTTAGCGAATTCCTCCAAGGGGGTGGAGCTATCGCACGTGCTCTGCGCGAGGGTGATTGCTATATCTCAGGAAGTAACCGGCGGAATCAAACGAAAATTGGTCCATAGGTAGACCCTACTGAGTACAGGTGCTGATTTAATTTGTGTGTCAATATCTCAAAGGGGGGTGGAGCAATCGCACGTATTCTGCGAGTGGGTGATTGCTATATCTCAAGAAGTAACCGGCGGAATCAAACGAAAATTGGTCCGTAGACCCTACTGAGTACAGGTGCTGATTCAATTTGTGTGTCAATATCTCAAAGAAGGTGGAGCAATAAAAAGTGCTTATTTTGTCATTGCACCTGCTGGATCTCGGGAAATATTGCTGCGATTTGAATGAAATTTGGAATAACAATCGCCCTAGGGGGAGGGTAGGGTGATTTTTGCGCTTAGTCAACAATGCGAAAAATTAATTCATTAAAAAATCGCTTTCACGCTATTTAATTATCAAAACATCTGAAAACTTTCAATGATTTGAAATTTTTAACTATTGCCAATTTCTTTTTACTAACAAATAAAATGTTTGCAATTAATCTAAACAAGGCATTTGCAATGATTTCCAATTTCGCTCATTGATTCTGCATTTGCAGGGTTATTACGATAATTGGGATATTGTAGCTGTCTCCAATTACTCGGGCGAGTACGTATTTTATTTTGTAACCGGAATTCATAAGATAGATATAGAAGAAAGTTTCGTGACGGCCACGACAGCTAGTGTACAGATGTCGACAGTGAAAAAAATTCAATTCGAAAACAACATGATTAAAGTGTTTCATTTGAGCATAAATTAAAAATATATATATATACATGGTGTTGCCGAAAGTTTTGACAACAAATGTTTGCTTTTAGCAAAATCTCAAACATAAGTCAACAAATACATTAATGATTCTGCAAGGTAACTTGACCACAGTGATATCGCGCGTTATCTTAATGATGAATTTGATAACTTTTATCACTTAAAAGGTTATTGCGTTAACATTCTATTCACAGTGATATTTTAAATTAATTTGTTCTAGTCGAATATTGAAAAGAGCAAATTTTAAAAATATTTTAGCACTTTTTGGATTTATTTCATTTGAATCTATTGCAGCGGCTGCCGCTTAGATGACACTAGCGGCTGATTCAATGAACCAGCATCTCCACTGTATTTTTTAATTAAACAAGCACTGAGATTACATTAAAAATTTAAACAAACCGCCGACCCTGATTGCCGACCTCATACTAAAACGAACTTCCCTGGTCAGAAAGCATTTTAAATCTAATCTTATTTCTAGTAAAATTTGCTAGTCCCAAAAGCAGAATAAAAAAGGGAAGATTTAAAATTCTTTTAAAAGCCTTATGCTATCTTGCTTCCGGAATCTTTAGATACAGTTTTGGTTTACTTTCGTTCTTTACATTCAAGTACTTCTATGACTATTCATTACAATATTTTTAGTCTCACTCATTGTATTTATTATTATTACCTTGTTTGTTTAATTTATTTATTTATTTGTTTATTTTTGTCTTTAAATCATATTTCGGTGACCCGTGTACTTTTCTCCACTTTGTTGTGGTTTTCGTATTATTATTTTTTTTAACGAAATTAGAAATGTAAATATGTTGGTAGTCTCTGTGAATGTTTCACGATTTATTTATTTTTGATTGAATCGTATCTGGCTAATCAAAATTTGTTTCATTTATTTTTTCAGAAATAAAAGAAAAAAAATCACAAATTTAAAATTGATATTTTCCTCCGAAATGGTGGGGGGGGGGGGGGGGCTATGACATCGATCTTGTGATGGAGCTTATTCAAGATGGAGCCCCCGAGTTTATTTATTTTCCTTGTAATTAAGGGACCCGCATTTTTTTTTTTTTTTTTTTTTGGCCAGGGAGCGCAAGACCTAGAGCTGCTACTGGCTGTAACTACCTTTCATAGTCCCACTTTGTACATTTTTGGATATATTCGTTAAAATGTATCAATATCATACATTTTTTTTTCAAAAACACTATCTTAAAATATTTTGAATTTTGAAATTTTGATACTTGAAAAAAAAAGAGTTTCTCTAACAGTATTCAAGTTACATATGAAATTAAATTTAGTTCAATTCTCTTTAAAACGAGCAATGACTCTGTAACTGGTTCTTCACATAAAATTTAAGTTATAACATTTTAAAGCACTGCCAGAAAGAAAAATTGTTTTTAAAGAATATTTAAAAAAAAATTATTATTCATCAACTATGAGTGAGAGATTTTTTAAATTACACATTAATTTAAGATGTCAAAAAGTAAGACTTCTGAACATTTAAAATCTAAGATGGTCAGGTTGTGAGTACTTAGTTAATTCGACATGAAATGACTCTGCTTAGCAGTTAGCAGGGATGCCCCCAGGGGGGGGGGATTATGGCGCAAGTTGCACCATCAAAAAAATTTTTTTTTTGGGGGGGGGGTATTTTTTAAAACTAAATTTATTTATTTATTTAAAATATCCATTAATTTATTTTTTAATATAAATTATTTACTGATTTTTTTAAATAAAAATTATTCATTAATTATTTTTTTTAATTTAAATTATTTCTTTTATTTCTTTATTATTATTATTTTTTTATTTATTTATTTCTTTTGTGTGTGTGTGCGCTTGGAATTTCTGGAAGAGAAAAAAAAAAGCAATTCTATTCTGCGCATAGATAGTTTTTAAAAAATAATATTTAAAAAATAATATATTGTTACAAATATTGTAAATAGTTGTTGTTTTTCCTGCCTTGCATCATTTTCATTAATTTTGGTTTTATCTGACGTCATGTTGCAAAAGTATCTGAAGATATCACCTTTATCACTAGTATACCGGCCCTGTAACACTTTGTAGTTTTTACACTTGCCCTAACTTTAATAAGCGTGAAGACATTTTCGCGTGGTTTTTTTTTTTTTTCTTATCGCTAGAATTTGTGAATGGATTACGTAATGTTAGGAATGAAACAAAATATTCCAGGTTTTTCTCGAATATTGTGGACATTTCTTTCCGTGTATAAATAGCTGGCCTTGAACACAAGTCAGTCAGTTATTTTCAGATTTGATTCTGGTGACTCGTTTTTCATCCGCTTGGGCGGATGGTTGTTTTGCTTTTGTAATTGCTTAATTACTGTTCACGTTTGATACGTGGTGCTGAGTTACTGTTGAGAGTACAGTGTACTGTTGGCTGCCTAATTGCTGATGTTTAGCAATTGTTTTCTGCTCTTATTGTAAATAGTGTACATACTTGTAAATAAATTTATAGTTACTTCCTCAAGATTGGAATGCTCATTTGAAGAAAGTTGAAGGTGCTACGGACTCGTTACAATTTTGGCGCCCAACGTGGGGCATCTTCAAGGACTTTCTAGGAATTATCTGTGAACTTGGACTTTTCTTCCTGTGACTTTTTGACTTCGGAATTTTATGGTGATTACTCGAGCAATGGAGGAACAACTACAAAAACTCCTTGATGC
>JAXGGA010023847.1:0-12902 GCA_038373865.1 Uloborus plumipes
GCTTGGCAGGAAAATAATGAATGTTTGATAAATTTCCAGCATTCCTTGAATTAACTATCTGCTGTTAGGAAATTATTAAATATTAGAAAATTGAACTTTTTCAACCTGTCAGCTGTTGAATTCTTTCTTGACGCGAATATTCGGAAAAATTGTAAAAAAAATGACTTAAAAGAACAAATTAGAGCAAGAAGAATTTCAAATGAAAAATTCAAATGAAAAAATTTTCAAAAGACAAGCTTTTTTTTTTTTTTTTTAATGCTTGTGGATGAAACATATGATATGGCATCTTCGCCAAAACGGCGTCTTCATCAATCTACCTTAATCTAAACCACATTTCAAATTTTTTCGTTCAATTTTCAAACGGTGTATTCTTTTTATTTATTTATTTTTTAAAAGTAGCGAAGTAGCAACTACATTTCAAAAGTAGTGTAGCGAGCTACATTTATAAAAAAAAGTAGCTGTAGTTAATCACATTTATAAGAAAGTAGTTGTAGTTGTAGTTCGCTACGAAAAATATGTAGTTTTTTCAACCACTGGTTCAGACATAGTTCAATCGTAAATGTGCTCACTTTGCTTTTTGCGACATACATTTTATACTTTCACAAACAAGTGCACCATGTATCACTCAAATTTCAGATTCTTACCAGGAAAGTACGCGATCATGGAATAATGAATTTTTTTTTAATGAGTACCAATCGAAAGAGCATTGTAAAACATGTTTCTGGACGCATGCGTTTTTGCCCTCGCGCCCCCGTTATCGAAATATAAGGTCCTAAAGTCAGCTGAATTTTTTTGAAAAATCGCCAATTTTAGCGATTATAATTAAATCGGGAAGCTGCGGCGCGAATTCGCTATTAGCGTCTAACGAGAAACTTGATCCCCATTTTTGGTCATCTGCAAAGCTTGTGAAAGACGGCTGTTAAGCTAAAGCTACTATAAAGCCTGTGTCGTGAAAAGTAGAGAGCTTTTTAAAGAGAAAAAAAAAAGTTTAAACAGCATCAAAATTAAATTTTATCTTATTTGCGATGAAAGCACGTCCCTTGTTTAAGGGCCCCAGGAGGCGACAATGGAGCGTCCTGTTTATTTTTTTTTTTTTTTTTTTTTTTTTAAGTGTACGTGCTATTCTGTAGTATGAATGGGGGGGGGGTGATATATTAGGTTTTTTAATTGTAAAAAATGCAAATATAAATTTTTTCTCGGGGGGGGGAGGAGGGAGTTTTTTTTTTTTTTGAACTGGTCCAAATTTACTGAAAATTTGTTCAAATAAAAAAATCAAATAGGAATGAGGTGTTTTCTCTGTGATATTTCGAAAATAAAATGTTTGATTGAATCGGACTTATTCCCTCAAAAGTTATGAGAGAGTATAGGGAAAAATATATCGAATGAAATATTATTAAAATCAAAAAGTCGAATTTGGGAGTGTGCTGTCCTCGCTGAGATGTTCCGATCAAAAAAAAAAAAGTCGAATCAGACTATGCACTCAAAAACTATTGCGGGAGGGGGGGGGCAGAACTGACCAATAGATAGACTGACAGGTACACAGTTTTCCGCAACTCAAAACCCAACTTTCCTATTTTAAATTTCTCTGTGTATTTAGTTATTTTTATTAAGTTGTGCTTTTTCGACTCAATTGTTTTGAACGGGTTTTTTTCAATGCATCACTCCTTTTTTCATTATTTTTTCACCAATTTCTACTTTTTCAGAAAAGTAAGCTAAAACTTGCATTGATTTACAATTTTGTTAGTTTTTTCCTACCCGTTGAACATAAAGCAGAACTAGTAAAAGTTATACCAATGTTGTTAAACAGTACGAAATTAACATGCAATATGTTTTACATTTACGTTACAGAGACTTTTCGCTACAGTGACCAATTCTGTTTGAACAGCAGGGGTTTTTACAATGAATGTCGACTCTATTAGTATATTTTAAGAATAAAAATAACTATTTCCCTCTACCCTTGATGTGATTTCCGACATGGATATAATTTTGCAGCTATTGACATTTACTATTCGTTTTCTTTTTAAAAGTTCTATTTATTTTTTCTCGATTTCAATTTAAAAAAATAAATATTTTTGCTAAGAGTGATGAGCATATAGTGAAACTTTTTGTATCGATTTTTTTTTTTAAATAAGAACTGATATCATAATCCATGACAATTTAATTTCCACCTCAAAGACTATTTATTTCATTTTTTGTACATGAGCTCATATTAGCTGCTTTTCATACTTATTTATTTAATTATTTTGAATTATTCATTAAGAAACACGTGCAATATATTTTAACGTATAATAATTAACACATATAACTTAGTTCAGTTAAAAAACTTAAAATAACTAAAATTTTAAAATGTATTGTTATCATGCGTAAAAAGAAAAACTTTAACTTCTTTGTAATGTTTTCGCCCCTCTGGATAAAACACTATCTTTCCACATCATAATCTTGACCATCATTCTTTATTTTAACTCATACAAGTAAATTGTTAACGTAAAACATCTTTTACTTTCTTTGCAAATGACCAAACATGGAAACGATGCGATGCCAAGCAAGCAGCGGTAGGGAGAATCGGGAGGTAGCTTCAATTTCTTGCCAAGTCTTCAAATTTGGCTACTTTTCGGCCGACTTTAAGACCCCTTAGCTCGAAAACGAGGGGACGAGGGCACTTGATCTTTGGGTCAAAAACATGTTTCAGCTTGCTCTTTCGAATGGTACCATTTTTAACTTTTTTCATTATTACTTAAGTCGAGTACTTTCCTGGTTAGGAGCAAATAATTCACCGCTCCTGTCAGACCACTGTTTCCTCTACGGTCGCATTTTTCACAAAATGCGAAAATATTATCTAAATTGCGAAAATGAAGTAAGGCCATTTTTGCTTCTGTGCTCCAATATAATAAAAACGAAAAACAACGCAAGATCCAAGAGAGAAAACAAGCGTGGTGATATCTAACTTAATCTTATTATAAATCGTAGCCAACATGTATAAAATGCTCTTACATTCAGCAATATATTGTCTTAATAAGCATAAAGTTCCCCCAATAAATGCATTCTTAACAATGTTTTAAAAACTTGTGCTCTTTTAATGTGAATTACAGTTCTAAATTTTTTACTTTACATTTAAAAAATAATGTTACCTACTATGAATTTATTTCTTTCAAGATGTCAAGGGGGAATTTTGAATTTAGCTTTCAAGAGGAGATGAAACACCAGCCCCGTCATTTCGAACTTCAGCCGGGGTTAATTCCCCCCCCCCCCGACTTTGGGAAATCAATGAATTTATACATAAGTAGGCGTGTTTTTTTTTTTTTTTTTTTTGCCATTTTTCGGCAATTTACATTGCGTATACACCTTTTGCCCCCGCCCCCTGGAAAAATTCGAAATGACGATCCTGTGAAACACATAGACTAGGTTAGAAAAATAGTAAACATATTGACTATTTAAAAACCTCTAGCATTTTGCTAAAGCGTTTTCTCCAATTTTAGCATTTTTGCTGAAAAACTTTTAAACTCAGCTTAACACTGTGTGAGATTGACCACATAAAGTGTTTTTTTTTTTTTTTTTAACATGTCAATGTCGATACTAGGAAAAAAACCACTTGACTAGAGATGTAAAAAACCCACAATTTTCGAGAGTGGGGAAAAAACCCGGGAATTTTGGGGAAAAAACCGGGAATTTTGGGGAACATTGGGAATTTTGAATGTAAACAAACATTGCGATCTTTCATAGTTGTTATGCCTACTATATGAGTAAGAAATAAGACTCAATTGTTAATTAAACAGTTTATTTCAAAAACCAGCCAAGAGACAAGCCCTAAAGCTCATTAATTCTTATTTAACAAATTTTCTACAAAGGTTCAACATCCTGAACTTCAATGTTCAAATTTAGATATTGCTTTCAGTATAAAGTATTGTAGTCGTGATTGATTAATTTAATGAGATGCTATAAATGTTTCCTTAAAATTATAAAATTTGTCTTTTGACTGGTTTCTGAAACAAACAATTCAATTGATTGTACAACTTTCAAAAGAGTACTATTATAACAAAGTGTCAATTTCTTGGGAGCTTCAAGAGTAAAAAAAAAAAAAGAAGCTGAAATAATCGAGGATGGAGTGATAACCTAAATTTTTAAATAAAATTTAGCACCCTTTTTTTTTTTTTATCAGAAATAATAGCCTGGACCAAACTATCAATTGACACACTGAAAGACAATGATTACATTAAATAAGCAAGTAGTTTCAATTTTAAAAAGCAACTTAACAAACTGTCTAATTTGAAATTAAATATTTTTTTAACAGGTACTGCAAAACATAACTATGAAAAATATCTTATGAATGTATCCAATTAGGTAACATATTTGATAAACAGTGAAACACAGTCTACTTTACTGTGTTTCACTGTTTATCAAATATGTTACAATATAAGAAATACGATAAGAGAAATACTTACGTTTTTCTCTTATAGTTTTTTTTTTTATCGATCGGGCTGAGTCCAATACATATTAAAATACATTGACAATACGCTTTTTTCATACAGTCGATTCAAAAACATATTTAGGTATAATTAGTAGAAATCCATTTTTAAGAAGAAAATATTCGGATAGAAGAAAAAGAGGGAAAATGTTAGAAATGACTAATATCAAATATAGATGTCTTTTAATTGTAGAGGCAAGTAAAATTAAAAATTACAGTTGTTAATTCTAACACTTAAAATGAACTTTTTTTTGCAATTCAATTCATCTAATTGTTCGTCCTTTAATTTTCATCCGATAAAACAAATTGATAACAAAACATAACATCTGATAAAACATAATAAGGGCACAAGAACAGGTACTTACCATCGTTCACCAAAATGAGTATTCAATTCATATCTCAGAAGTTTGTACTATTACGCGATTAATAGTTATTATTAGGCTATGGTACCTTACTGTTGCTATGACGCGACGGTGCACACATTACACATATTTGAAGAGATACTTCTATGTATTTTATTACATATCATTCCATGCATTACCTACTGAAACTTCTTTTTTTTAATTTCTTCTAACAACCTCACTACTAGGGATGCACCAAGTACTCGGTAAATATTCGGTACTCGGCTAATTTGCCGAGTACTCGGCCAAATTTGGATCAGGTACTCGGTTGATACCGAGTAGTTGTAGAAAATTTAATAGCTTAAGACACATTTTTCAATAACTAAAAATATGCAAATATATATATATAATGCAATCATTTACAATCAAAATAATATGACTGAATTCTACGTATAAGTTTCTAAAAAGTTATAATACCAAATCAGTATAAAAATTAACTAATGTGCAAATGTAATTGACTTTTTCATATTGCATATTGGTGTAGGGGAACTTACCTTTGGTCAGGAACAGTCCAAGTGATCCTTAAGATGAATATTAATAAACTCATTAAAAAGAAACTTTCAATCATATATTTCTAATCATTTAAAAATTTAGATTACGATTTTTTAAAATCATGGTTTTGCAGATTCAAACTTGTGGTATAGTGATAACAACACAGAAGTAAAATTAAGTCATTTTTATTATGATAAGAAAAAGATTGTCTAATATTTATAGAAAAAAAGGGAAAATGCCAGCAAAATATTTTAGTAATTGAAATTGTTGTATCTTAAATTATGGTGCAAAAAAACTAATCTTTCAGACTGCTGCAAATATAACCTGCTTCAGAAAAGACCAGTAAAATTTTATAATGATTTCTAAGTTCTAACTCTGTACAGCTGTATGTCAATGATTTTTTAAAAAACAATTGGTACTTGGTACTCGGCCAAAGTGCTACTCGGTGCATCCCTACTCACTATAAATGTTGTTAGAATCAAGTTTCAAATTTACAAGATCTTCAATTATAAATCAAAAAGTTAAATTTCTGCACAAAAATAAGACAATAAATACTTTTTCACACTCAAATACTTGCTTTCTGAAATATTATTTGCAGTCTAATTGTTCATCAGCATATAGTTAAAAATTGAAATTAACTTTTGAATGAGAGCTAATAAAACATACAAGATAAAATATACATAAAATTTTATTTTTAATCACTTTCGATATGATCAATATAATTAATATTTACAAAGGGTTGCTTTGCACGCAAAAGGAGGTTAGATCGGGTGGATACCAACTTTGAAACCCTTTCATTAGTTAATCTATTTCGTTTTAAACTGTGCGTGTTTGAAAATGCTGAGAAAATTCTCTCACAAGCAGCACTCGATGGCGGTATGCTGAATAACCGAAGAGCAACGTTGCACAAGCATTGGCCTTTGAAAAATCCTTTCCACCACACAAGGGGTGTAACTAATCTTGCACTTTTCCAAACAGAGCCATTACTATAAGCACCGTCATGTGCATTATATTGTGCAAAATCAGCTAGAAGATTTGCTGAAGGTCCGTCTGCTGGGAAATTTCCGATGAAGTCTACTGCAGATCTAAATTCATGGATCTCCAAACGACTTGTGTTTTCCTGATAGCGCGGATCCAAAACGAATGCAGCATAATGAATTGGCTGGCAAAACTCGACTCTCCGTATTTGAACTCTGCTTTTTATAGTTTCCTCTTCGTCCGTCTGTAATGGAGTGGAAACGAGAGAAGAAAAAGAATCCACCACAGAAAAAAAAGCATGGGGGACATCAGATAATGTAGCAGTATCTGATTCGAGTTTTGTAATTCCATCGCATATTGGTTTTAAAACACAAACCAAACTTTGGATGCTCATCCAAAAGATATCATTATCGAGGACTAATTGCCTGATATCTTTATCAATATTTAGCTCCTCCTGCAATACAGCCTCTTGCAAGGATTCTTTCCCATTTAAAAGGCTCTCAAACATTATGAGAGTGCTGCACCACCTCGTCTCTGCAGGAAGCTTTAAAGTAGATGCTGCGGCTCCTCTCTTCTGCTTCTGTTTAGAAGTAAATACAGACAGCATTGCTTGTTTACTTTTAACATACTTCACTACTTTTTTTGCATTTGAAATAATTATTTGAAACGTACCAATTTTACAAATGTCCCCCAAAAGCAAGTTCATTCCATGAGAAAAACAACCAATAGTGAATATATGAGGATGTTCTTCTTGTACCAATATCCACGCATTTTTCATATTTTTGGCATTGTCCGTTACTACTGCAGTAACCTTATTGGCATCAATTTCATTTATTACTTTGATCAATTCTGAAGCAATGTATTCGGCTGTATGACGATGCTCTTTTGTCTCAACTGACTTATAAAAAATTGGCGTTGGAGTACTCACAAGGTAACTAACAATTCCTTCATTGCGTATATTACTCCAGCCATCAGAAATAATACTAACATAATCTGCTTTACCTATCTTTTGCATGATAAATTGGCAGACTTCATTGTACTCTTTATCAAGCAGTCTGTTTGTTAAATCGTGCCTCGTAGGCACTTTGTAAGATGGTCGTATTTGTTTAAAAAATTCTTGCCAGTAAGTGTTATCGGTCAAGGATAATGGCAAGTTTGAAGAGCAAATGGCCTTTGCCAGAGCAGAGTCCAACTTTTCAGATTCTACTGCAGACATAGAATCAAAAAACGATTGAAAAGTTAGCCTAGGGGCCGGTCCAGGGATTGCAATATCAATTGCACTCTGTTCCAAAATTGGAGAAAGAGATGCATCAGCTTCTAAAGAGTCAGGAATTATAGGCTCTATCGTTATAGTTTCAACCTCCTGGCTTCCAACAATTTGTGAGACGTTATGTTCTGCAGAAGAATACACTGGAACAGATACTGTGACAGGTTTTTTCAAGCACCTTTCCAGATGCTTTGCCATCTTTGTAGCATTTGGGAATAAATACTTCTTTTGACAATATTTGCAATCAGCAGTTTTTTTATTTCCGCGTCTGCCTTCTATAAAATGGGACCACACTGATGAAGTCGGTCGAACCATTTTCTGAAATTTAGAAATGAAGTTATTAATTTCAAATAAGAGAGTTCATTTTAAAAAATTATGATTTTTAATAAACAAAATGATTATTAGACTTAACTGAAGAATAAAATATTTTTTTATTATTACGTAGTGCGTAGCAATTTTCTTTTAAACATATTGAAATATCAACTTGAAAACAAAAATTTAAAAAATCACAACTTCCCAAATTTAACTCAGTTTACCAACTGTTTATTACTTTTTAACTTTTAATTTCTTCTTACTGCTTTGGGTTTTCTTTAGTTATATCGTCGGCACCATGCTAAAATGACGATTGTGACAATACACTGCCAACCTGGTTATTTATGATTATGCAATACACCGCCAACTTGGTTATTTCCATCCATGGACTGCAGTATCATGCTTATTATGCACTTATCGGCATGGAATAAATAGGAAAGTAACAGAGTTGGAGGCAAAAATCCTCAATAGAGCAAAGAGAGCCAAAAAAACTGGCAGCTAATGTGAAATTAGAATACCAGCAAGCGACTGCACTTAGTACAGTACAACTCGTAAATTTTAAGACGGAGATCGAGTCTGCTTTATCTGAGTGATTAGTTTTACTTAACTAAAAAATTAGGATTACATGATAGCTCAAAATTTCTGGATATAAGGCAAGAATTCAGACTATTTACGAGTGAAAATGTAGTTTTAAAACTGTAGGGTTGAATTGTAAAATCTAAATTGGTTCCACCTACTTCAAAATAAGATGATGACTTTTAAAACTACTAATATATGCTACATGTGGATTATATATCCCAGAAAATATGAAACAGATCTTTGTTTGCTAAAATTAAAGATGACTTCCTTCCAAAAATTTTAATCCTTTTCTGTCCCCTACTGAGAAATCACGGTTAAAAATTAGACCTGGTTGACTAGTCGCAGATGAGGAAAATCTTTAAAGACCACACAAAAAAGTTATTGGTCTTCCATGGGACTAACAACTGCAGAATATGTTTGTATAATTATAAAGGCATTTTAATTCAGTTGAAGGTGTCTTCTGTTCGGTGCGTGTGCAAGTCGATTCTTGTTTTGTTTTTCATTACCATTGTTTTTTTTGAGGTTTATTCCATACTTATTCACTTTTACAATTGAAAGAAAAAAAAATTGGTCAGTTGTTCAGTGTTAAAATTACTAATCGTATAACTGATGTGTCACGGACAGTGTTCACTGATCTGAAAGAACAATAATATGTTTTAAAAATTTCTAAAGCTGGAAATAGTAAGACTTGCATAAGAATCTGCAATGCATGTAGAATTGTCATGCTGTTTCTGCTACCAGGCTGATAGCATATTTTAAGAGAACCTTCAATTCTACAAAAGAAACAATTATTTCAAGAAAAATTGATTATACTAGAAAATTCCATTTCCAAATATACACGTCATTCCAATCTCAAATCTGAATTACAGTGAGTCAGAATTCAAAATTTAGGGGTCAAATCAAATTATGGTTGCAAAACCAAAAGTGAGACCAACAACAGCTTGGTTACAAAGGTATATGTTCTAGTCAATAAAAGACTATTACTGTCAGTTCCACACCAAAACATCAATGGATTATTCATAGATTTTTGATCAAAAAGGGTTGATATAATACAGGAAATAGAAATGAGTATTTGTATCAACTTCAAACAACAAATGGCCAACTAACTAACAGCAATTTTAGATTTTATTTTAGTGAAATGGAAATTATAACTTGTCCAGAAAATCGGACGAAATGCACGAAAAAAAAGTGAATTCACATTTGATCCGGGGAAAGGAATATAAGCTACGAAATTCTTTAAAAACATGAAAACACGGATCATATTAACTAAGGATCGTACATTTAGAGAGTTGATTTTTGTAAATTTCCATGACAAAAGAAAATTGATCCTGAGACTTATATTCACGAAAGACCGATTATGAATTATTCGATAACTAAGCGATTTAGTGAGAAAGACTTTGTAATCAAAATAAAAGTTACTAACCTTGACTATTAAGTAGATGAAATTCACGTACGAAAGGGCCGGGAAATGGAAATGGAAACACAACTGCTTCGCACGCTTCCTCAGGTTGAGTTGTTCTAAGGCTGCTATAGCTACCAGTAGTTAATTAGTAAAATTTAATTAATTTAAAGTTTTTTAACAGGATTTCTAAAAACTTTGAAAATTCCCAAAACTGTTGGGAATTTTCAAAATTCCCTTCCCAAAAAACCCGGTTTTTTCCCGGGAATAAACTGGGTTTTTTCCACGCTTTGCATCTCTACACTTGACACATTGTAAAGTGGAACACATTTATTAGTGAGTGATTCTGGCCGAAAAAAAAATACGTGACAAATGCAAAAATCAGCTTTCTCTTATAAACCTAAGCCGCCTAGCGGCGGCTGCAGTTCTAGAATTGAATCGGCAGTCTGAAGAAGGGAACGAAGACCAAAATTGGGTTTTTTCGTGATTGTATATCTCCATTGAAATTTTGGTCTTCGTTCCCTTCTTCAAACTGCCAATTCAATTATAATTAGCATAAGCAATAATATTTAATCGGAGCAACAGAACGAAATGTTTTGATTCACCTCGCGAATCCTTATCCTATGACATCGAAAAGAATTCTTCATTTTCATGACGCACTTTTTAAAAAAATGTCGATTACAATGTGTTACTCTGTCACTCAAGATATATGCATGATTGAAAAATCCCACCCTTAGGTTTCAAATATAAAGAGGTCTGTACAAGCTACAAAGTTTTGCAGATGATGTAAACAGGAAATTCAAGTGAAACACGGACGATCGCAACGTACCAATGCAATCGCAAATTCCCAAATTTGGATTCAAGTGAAACGTTACAATCGCTACGAGATGCGATTCTAATGTAATTCGACTTCCATTAGCGATTGCAATTTTGGTCTATTGCGATCGCCTCGGAGCGATTGCAATTTTGTTTCACTTGAATTCGGCCCTTAGCTTTTCGCATGTAGCCTGGCTCATAAGGTAGTATTGAGTATCAGTAGTATTGAGATACTGGTAAAAGTCAATTTTTCTCAATTCTCATAATATTTATTAACTTTCTAAAAAAAAATTCAAAGCCAAAATCCAAAAATACCCGACCGTATATTTATACAATATTTCTTTCTATGATCGGGAAGTTTTGTTCCGATACACCCCGTTTTATGGTAGCCCAGCTGCCGGCATAGTTAATAGAGGATGCAGATTTTTGTGGCATTCTATTCACTGATTCGCTATGTTTGAACATCTGGATGGCTTAGGTTGTTCAAAGCTTTAATTTTTCAATTAATCAAAGCAGAGGTTCCCGAAGTCCAGACTTGCACAACACCCCTCCTAAAAATATCTAACTTTGTGGACTCACACCCATAGGCGTATCGAGACCAAAAAAAAAAATTTTTTTTTTGGGGGGGGGGGGGGCACAGGTCAAAAATTTCAGAGTTGCATGTGGAGCTTTTGACCCCCCCCTGGATTTTTCTCGCGTAAGAGAAATATTCGCTCGCACTGTTCCGATGGTTCATACAATTTCTTCTTCTTTTTTCTTTTTTTCCCCTCAGTTGCCAGTTACCACCTGGGTCGGATTTAGAATTTACTAGTCAATAGCCCCACCTAGCTTTGAGAAATCAATGTATTGACATGCAAGTGGACGTGGCTTTTGTTGTTTTCCAATGAAATTACATTGTTTTTGCACCTTTGACCCCCCCAACCCCCGGAAAAACTTGAAATGGCGGGCCTGGAATTAACGGATCACTGAGCTATTACAAGTATACTGCCATTAGTTCCGACTACATTAGGAGTGTAGCCTGTTGATTGTCCTTAATTTCCGGGGGGGGGGGGGGGTCCGGGGGATTTTCCTCTGGGATTTTTTTTACCAAAAATAGGCGTAAAATTCTGCATTTGGAGGTTTTATATGAAGCTGTTGAGGCTAAAAATATGTGAGGGAAAAAAAGAGGTAAACAAAGACCCCTTTTTACTTCCTTTTACGTAGTAAAGGAAGTATTGTGATCACGAAAAAAATTTCACTCAAATTTCGGTCTAAATTTTGACTTTGCTCACCCCTGAATGAATGTCGCGTAGTTTTTTCGACCTGTCAGCACGTGCATATGTACCTAACAACATACAAACAGCCGAAAAATCAATTTCGACCACCCCCGAGTAAATTACGACGAGTTTTCTCGTGACGTCTGTATGTACTCGTACGTATCTGCGGATGTATGTGCGTATGTGGCTCGCATAACTCAAAAACTATATGCCGTAGAAACTTCTAGCTTGGTATGTAGGCTCTGAGGGGGGTCTAGTTGTGCACCTCCCCTTGTGATTGCATTCGAATGTTCCCAAAGGGGTCTTTTACCCCTTTTTTGGGGTAAATCAATGTTAATTTCAATACAGACTCAAGTGATATGAACTGTCGCCACTACTTGGCGACATGTCACCAAGCTTTTGGTCGCCAAGTGTTTGACGCCAACTTGGCAATATATCGCCAAGTTGGCGACAAATTTGGCGAAAAAATTATTTTTTGAATTTGGGTTCAACTTGGCGCTATTGGCGATATTTTGCAAAAAATTCACTAAATGATATTAAAATCAGCAATATTTAGAAAAATAACCATTGTAAAATATTTTTTGCATAGTTTTGTGGCAGATTAGGGGAGTAAATATTTGAATTGTTACCTTGCTCACTCCAAGCACTTTTTTTAACACTTAAGGCAACTACTAAGAAATTTACACGTAAAAGGAAGTAGTGTAGGGTCCATACCAGGTTTTTAATTTTACATTCAATCAAAATAAAAATGGCTTGTTCTTCCACAAATCGCAGAAATTGACATTAATCAACAAGGAATAAGAGCTAGAGAGCAGATGCAGGGGATAACAAATATTAACCCATTAATGCCTAGCGTCCCTTTTTAGGGACGGTCCGAAAAGTGTGTCCGAATTTTTCAAAAATGAACATTTCAACCAAATAATTGTGTTCAATTATTACT
>JAXGGA010023848.1:0-12899 GCA_038373865.1 Uloborus plumipes
TTTTTTTTTACAAAAAGTGAAGACTTCGATTTTATTTCCTGGAGTGATTACAGTATAGAACCTTTTATCCGGGAACCAAAATACCGGGAAACCAGAAAACCGGCAACATTTTGTCGATTTTTCTGCCATTTTTTAAAATACGCATTTTCTGCAATTTCTAAAAAATGAAGAGCTTTTTTTTGTTTTTCTTTTGAAATACCTAAATGAATATGAGCGGTTTCTTCATAAATAACATGTAAGTGGCATATAGCTCAGATATTTAATATTGTAATATCTATAAGCACTTCTGGATCGTTTTCTCTTCAGGATGCATTTATTTGTTATAGTAACTTGGGTTTTATAAACAATCGGCAAATTTCGCTTCGTAGCGATCCTGAAAACCGGGAAATTCAGTTATCCGGGATAACTGTGGTCCCAAACATCCCGGATAATTGGTTCTCTACTGTAGTTATATTTAAATGAAAATTTCCTTAGAAGTTCAATGCAAGAAACAATATGAATTTTCAAACAGTTGAAGCAGCTGACTTTTCTGAAAAAGCAATAGACTAGAAAAACAATGGAAATATTCTGAGGAAGCTAATATGGCAAACTTTAATTCATTTACAAAAAGACCCGATAAATGTTTGTCCCGATCAAAACCATATAAAAACAACCAACTTTTTTGGAAGCGCTTTGCTTCAAGAAAGAATTAATTGAAGCCTTCTTCAATATCTTGGAAAAGTTCTACGACAAATTTAAAATTACCCGGAAGGAGTTTTCAATGTTGGCAAAACAGAGTCACAGATGAAATGCATGAATCTTTAAAACATTCAACAAAAAGATAAAAAAAAGAAAAGAAACAAGTCTGCTTTGGCATCTGTTACAGCTTTCGTGAATGTTTTTGGGATTTTAATTTCTCCTTAAGTGATTTTCTGCCACAGTACCCATGAAAGGTGAATGAAATGTACAACAAGGTGTGAGTAAAAATTCTGTCTTCTATTTGTTTAAAACAAGAAAAATCTTTTTTGTACCACTGTACATGTCTGTATTTGGACCACTTCTTGAAAAATTGTAATTTAACCTTTTTTTGTGACCATTTAGTTTCAGAAAACTAAAACTGGTCTGCTTTTTGAGCCGTAATATCACCATTTTTAGAAGATACTGGCACTAAAATTAGCCATTTTTTGGGAACAGTTAACTAGTAGGTAATAAACTTGGCTTGATAAGCAAACCTTGAAACCACTTCCTACCATATTTAGTTCGACAAAATAATAATAATAATAATAATTTATGTCTGTTATATGATGGAGATCCCACAATGTTGAGCCACAATTCTAAACCGTTTGACTTTGCAAAGGAAACAAAGTGAAATGTACCTATGGATTGGATTGGCTCAGGTGCTCGACGTCATCATCTGGCATTTCACACAGTTTTGTGTGTTTTCCGCGTGTGGTAGTTTAGCAGTTGGTTGCCGCCTCCTGGTCATACGTCTCCAGTAGTTATGTAGTTTCTTCGTTTGTGATTTTGTCTTGTTCATGTTTTAACGTTCGTGTGGTTTTAATAAAGATGTTTTACTTTTTACTATTTTAAGTCCACTGCCTCTGCTTATACTTGGAATCAAAACAGACTTTCTCCCATATTTAGTCCAACAAAATAGTAATAATAATAATAATTTATGTCTGTTATATAATGGAGTAACCACAAATATGTAACAACAATGAGATAACATCAGTACATATTAGTATTTCAGTAATAAACTTACAGAATAAAACAGTAACACAAACCTACCTTTCAATGTTTGATTCAAGTTCTGATCACTAGGATGGGAAGGTTTAGTACAGGTAGGGGTTGTTTTAGTGGGGTCAGTTGGTGGAGATACAACAGGAGGCATGCCTGGTTAATATAACAAAAATACAGATTCAATCACATTTGTTTGACATTAAGTTTCAGTTTTTGAAATAAAACATATCTCTAAAATGATAAGATATTCAATAAGACTTTTCATTTACTTATGCACTTTAGAAGTGATTACATTCTTGTACAGTATAAAACCTAATACCCAAGATTCAGAAAACCAGACAACCATTCACGTTTCTAGTTATTTTTAAAAATAAGCATTTTTGGAAATTTTTGAAAAAAAAAAATCAAGTTGTTGCAAAATATCTCAGGAATATACATGTTTTCTTTATGAGTTCAGGGACTGCTGCTTATTATAATCGCGTTTGTTCAGAGGACATTTGATTTTATAAAGCGGCTGATTTTATAAACCAGCATACCTACACTAAAAAAAGATTCAAAAGTTTCAATTATCTGAAGAAAGAAATAATGTATCGCTGTCGGCACTATTTAATCGGGCAACGGATAAACGAATACCCCGCTTATATGAATAAAATATCTCGAAACTGAATATTTGCCCATTCCATAAATGCACTGTTAAAGATCCCCGCTTAAACAAATAATATTTCTTGGAACCAACAGTATTTGTTTAAGCGGGGTAGAGTATGGTATTTTTACATAGGTTAAAAATACAGTTAATTAAATATAATTTACATTTTTATTTCCACAAGGGTCTTCAATTAATGGTATAATGCTGTTTGATTAACACAAATTGAAAGCAAAAATTCGATGTGATTGATTCATCTTCTGAGACACATAAGCACACCTTCTGCTACTCTTGGTGCTATAAAACTTTGGAAATTATTATGTCTATAGAAATTTTTAAGATAATTATAGCTGTTGTTTTCAAATTTTAGCATACGCTTTCTGAAAACTTGATTTTATAAAATGGTGATAATGATTTTATTAAAACTGCTGTTTACTCCAGTTATTGTTGTTTCAAACTATAGATATGCAACAAGATAAATATGCTGTTGCCACTTTCACTGACGTCATTATCAAAAAGATTAGGCAAACCCATCCTAAATTTAACATGAGAAAAGTTATCTACTAATCCGATGGTAAAGGAAAGCACTTTAAGCAAAAATTTTCATTATGCTTAGGCACAGTAATATATAAGGAATTTCAGTGGCATATTGCTGCTACAAGTCATGGCAAAAGTGCTATAGCTGGTATTTGGGGTACTCTTAAGCGTAGAGTATGAGAAGCTACTTGTTTTGGGAACATAGATCCTCGTGTGGCTGAAGAAGTTGCCAACTGTGACAAAACCTATGTCGGAATATAACTGTATTGTATGTCCCACAGGAACTTATTGCTCTGAAAACGCAAAGCTTAAACAATATATGGATGCACAACAAAGAAGAAATAAAGATGATTCCAGAAACGAGGGACATGCATTTTCTTGAGAAAGTTTTTCAGTATTTGATAAAGATCTCATTAGTGTCACAACTGAAACTGAAAACTACAAAATTTTTAATTTTATTTCAGGTGATTTAGAAGCTAAAGATCTGCTGAGCGGAAACAACATAGATACTCTAGTTGTTGGAACAAGTTTTTGAAATTATTTAGTATTTGTTCAATGTTTTATTAGCACGGAGCTTTGTAAAATGTGTAACAAGTAATTTGAAAATCAATGTTTGCAAATTGGACTTTTAAAACGGCAACAGTTCTCTTTACTGTATTTATAGCTATCAGAATTTTTGTAAGGCGCGGCAGATCTGATAAAATCGCACGTGTGTAACCCCAGTTTTTGTTGCATTCAACAAATGTTGTTAAATTTCATCTTGTAGTTTGTAATGCTTGCTTTTCACGACGTGCACAGAAGTAAAGGCCTAGGCGTTAGGTAAATGCCAGAACCTGTGAAGTTCATTTCTAACCACGTAAAACAAAGCTTAAATGCAGGGGTATGTGTGTTGGTCCCATGGGCGATCAAGGGGGGATCGAGCCCTCCCCCGAAAATTCGTACTTTTTTTTATTTTAATACTATTTATTTAGAAAAAACATTTAAAAAATTTCTTCACCCATTGATGAATAAGTTACTAAAAATGCCAAATCTTAATAAATTGTTCTACATATGTTGTTGTTTTGCTGTATAATTGTTCTACATTGAGGGATTGTTCTACATATGTGAAATAATGTTTTAGGTTTTGCTATAGTTTTATCTATTCATCACTACTGATTGTAAATCATTATTTCTGAAATTTTGGAGATGGATGGATATACAAAAGTTTTTTTGTTAAAAACCCTGGAAAACTGCGAAGGAACAGAAACTTGATGAGCGCTCTGAGAGAGAACTACTGCCTGGTGAGGACGGTTTGAAAGAAAAGTATACTCCCTCAGAAGAGGCAGAACATTCTTTAATTCATCCTTCAACTTCAACAGAAAGAATCGTAGAACAAACTCGTACCAAGAATATAGAGGCTAATGCCAGAAAGGGCATTTTTGAAATGAATTATGATTTAGGCCATTATTTAAATAATTCGAGTCCAAATATATCAACTGATCTTCAATGCTAACTGCTCTAACAAGTTCACGGGTAAAGTTCTGTGCTCATGATTTTAAACATGAATGTGATTAGCACTGGCAAAGATAAACGTCAATTTTAGAAGAGCTGATTGGAATCTCACTCCTGGCTAGCTTATTCCCCTTCTTTAAAAGATGGACTGTGTAAATATTGTGTGCTGTTGAAACCAACTTTAAAACGAGGATTGTATGGCTCCTTCGTGGTCAATGCTCAAAAGGATTTTAAACATTTTCATGAAGATGCAAGAGTATATGCTAAATCTAATAGCCATCTAGAAGCTACAGCTAATGCTAAAACCTTATGCAATTCTGCAAAATGTAATGGAGCAAATCAATACAGCCAGAGATGAAGTTATTTAAAACAATAGAAGAAAACTGAAATCTGTTTTGCAAATCAAAACATTTTGTGGGAGCCATGCCATTTCTCTTCGTGGAAAGTTGTCAAATAAGGGCAATTACGAGGATTTACTTCATATCTCGACTTCAATCAGGTGACGAAATTCTTGAACACCATTTAAAGACTCATTCAGGCAAAGCAAAATATACTTCTCACCGAGTCTAAAATGAGTTGATCAATGTTTGCGGATCGATAATCCAAGAGACGATAGTTAAAGAAGTAAATAAATGTAAAGCATTTTCTTTGCTCGCTGATGAAACTGCAGATATCAGTGACAAAGAACAACTGTCTCTAGGAGTAAGATAGCTAACAGAAGACGAAAATTTTTGTTTTTTAATAAACAAAGAGTTTATGGGTTTTGCTGAGCTAGAAAAATTAGATACAGGAAGATTTTGAAATTCACAACCAGCTTAGGAGTAGAAATGAAAAACTAATTTTCTTAGGATTTGATGGATGCTCCACAATGGCTGGTAAGGACGTTGGAGTGCAATAACGAATTGAGGGACTGTATACAAAAGCTGAATATTTTCATTGAGCATCACATTGTTTGAATTTTGTGGTTAATGACCATAATCATATACCAGAAATCCGAAACACAGTTAAAACTATAAAGCAAGTGATCAGATTTTTTAGAGAAACCACAGTATGGAAGAAAAAAATTCCAAACATTCCTGGTCTTTGTAAGACAAGACGGACTGAAAAATACAAATCTATACGATATTTTGCTACCCATTTTAAAACAGTCAAAGAAGCTCTCAATAGTTTATCTGTTGTTAATGAAACTAACTCACATTTTGATTGTAAGCCTTCCAGTTAGACACAGCAACATTATATGTAATGTTCATAGTATACCTGAAAATCATAGCCAGATCCCTCTTACCTGGAACCAGTTGTAAAAATATTACAATCTGCCGACTCTGAATTGCTGTCCGTACACCAATACATAAAGAATGAACTTCTGGAAGTGTTTCGCAAGCACAGAAAGGAACAGAATTTGATGAAATTTTCACAAAAGTAAAAGAGTTGTGTGATTCCCTGGATACAGATATCAAATGAACAGAACATGTGCATGGCAAGTTCATCGATCTAACGTTCCTGTGGCCTCTTCTTTTGATTATTTTAGAACTGTTGTATTTATTCCATACTTGGACTCCTTGATTATGTCACTTTTTCATCAGGTTTGGACAATAGCGAGGTAAATCTGCAGTGGACTGAGTTTAAGGAAAAACTAGCAAAAACAGTTGGGGATTATGTTCCTTTTAGGAGAAAAGGGGTAAACCACAAAATTTGGCCCATGTGGTGTTCACTAGTGAAACTAAGGATACTCTAAACAGTAAGCAAGCTGCTTTTCGTCGATTAAAAGAAACTGGTCACAGCGCAGATAGGCTACAGTATTGTGAGGCTAGGCGTAGTTTTAAGTATTTGGTACGGTTTCAGAAAAGAGAATTGGAACAAAAGCTTGCAGATAATATTGACAGGAACCCAAAGGGTTTTTTTGCTTACGCAAATTCTGGGAAAGTTCGAAATAGTCAAATTGGGCCACTGGTTGATGAGCATGGAAATTTAATTCAGAATGATGGGGATATTGCTAATGTTCTAAATGACTTTTTTTCCAGTGTTTTTAACGATAACTGTATCTCAACAGTTGACACAAGTAAGACACAAGCTACTCTACAGCTTGAGGATTTTGTTTTTTTCTAGGGAGGACGTTTTACTTCATTTGAAAAAAATTAAAACAACTAAAGCTCCGGGACCAGATAATATTACCCAAAAATTCTAGTTGAATGTGCTGAGGAATTAGTAGATACTATTGTAAAAATTTTCAATGCTTCGTATAACTCAGGGACAGTGCCAGAGGACTGGAAATTGGCTAACATTACGCCACTCTTCAAGAAAGGGTCTAGAGGTAATGCAGGAAATTATAGACCTGTCAGTCTTACTTCAGTGGTTTGCAAAATTTTTGAAACTTTATTAAAAATTAAGATTATGGATTTCATTTAGAAAATAATAGTCTGTTGACTAGTTTGCAGTATGGTTTCAGGAAAGGTAAATCGTGTGCTACTGATTTATTACATTTTTATGACAAGGTCACCATGGCTTTAGATAACAAAAGTGTTGTAGATATTGTTTACATTGATTTTCAAAAAGCTTTCGATAAGGTACCGCATGTTGCACTACTCAGTAAATTAGCTGATATAGGAATTGGAGGTAAAATTTTAGTTTGGGTTCAGGAATTGGCTGACAGGAAGGAAACAAAGAGTAGTTGTAAGGGGTAATCATTCTAAATGGAGTGAGGTTTTAAGTGGGGTTCCCCAAGGATCAGTTTTAGGTCCACTTTTGTTTATTATTTTTATGAATGATATTCATGAAAATGTTTCTGGAAACATGAATTGTTTTGCTGATGATGTCAAAGTTATGGGGGTTGTAGAAAATGATGAACAAGTAAATCAGCTGCAAGAGGTTTTGGATCATATTACTAAGTGGGCAGACAAGTGGGGCATGGCAGTAAATGTTGGGAAATGTCAAGTGCTGCATTTAGGTCATGGGAATAAGCATACAAGCTATTATTTACAGGGTTCAGTCATTAGTAAGGCAGAAAATGTTATGGATCTAGGTGTCTTAATAAATCAAGACTTCAAGTTTAGTCAACAGTGCAGAATAGCTAGTAACAAAGCCAATAGGATGCTTGGGTTTATAAATAGATCTATTTCAAACAAATCTAAGAAGGTTCTTCTGCCTTTATATAGAAGTTTGGTAAGACCTCATTTAGAGTATGCTGTTCAGTTTTGGTCTCCATATCTTAAGAAAGATATTAATTTATTGGAAAGGGTACAAAGGAGGGCTACAAAGTTAGTGAAAGGACTTTCTAATTTAGACTATGATTCCAGACTTAGAATGCTTAATATGTATAGTCTTGAGCAAAGGAGAACCAGAGGGGACATGATTCAGTTGTTTAAATTTATCAAAATGAAAGATGTTATAGGGTTAAATTTTTGCACGGAAAGCAGGACAAGGGGTCATTGTTATAAGCTGTTTAAATCTCAGGCTAACCTGGAAATTCAGAAAAATTACTATTTTAGCAGAGTAGTGGGAACTTGGAATAGTTTACCGGAAGAGGCGGTGAGGAGCAAGGGAGTAGATAGTTTTAAGAGGGCCATTGATCTTCATTGGGATCTATAATTTGACTAGGACCAGCCCAGTTGGGCCCAGAGCCTGTTGCTGGTCGTCACATTTGTATTTGTATCTATTTAAAGAACCTGTATTCACCCCTATATGATGAAAACCATGGAAAAATCTATTTTCATCAACGCGATGTGTCAATTTGATGAATTTGAAAATCTTGCGGCAGAAGCAAGAATCTGGTACGATATGTGGAAAAACAAAGACTCCAATCAGAACATAAAACTCGTCGATATTCTCTCTGACACTAAATTTCCCCCCTTCATTCCGAAAACTCTATTGAACTATATGACGATTCCTCCAACAATATGTACTGTTAAATCTCCCTTTTTTGGCCAGCTTGGCAATAAAACTTATTGCCAAGCATTCTGGTAACCCCGACTTAAAATAAAAGAAGCCCAGCCTCCACTGTAGATAGACTTGATTTTGATTTTGAATTTGTCAATTCACTTGATTTTGAAAGGAGCCACTGGCCCTAATTCCAGCTTAAACCATCCATTCATGGTAAAATTTTATTATTCTTGTGTCGTGTGGTTAATAAATGTTTGTTGTTTCATACCAAAGTTGTCTTTCATGAAATCAAATTTTTGAACTATCAAGAAGCAAATATAGCCTGCAACTAATGAACAAAAGAAATTTGCTAAATTTCTCATGCACTGCTGAGAGATCATTTAGGACCCTCAGGCGGGTAAAAACATGGTTGAGAAGTACCATGAATCAAGAGCAGCTTTCAAGCTTGTGCTTCTTAACTATTCACAGAGGCAGAATAAAAGAAATGAATTAGGAAGAATTAGCGATTGATAAGTTTTCCAGGAGTAAACGTAACTTGCAGTTTGTATTCTCCGATAAGTATTAAATGCCTATTCTGCCATGTAAACGTAAACTGTGAGTTTAGTTTTTTACTTCATTTCAAATGCTATGATGACATAAACAGTAAATTTTATGTTCAAATTCTTTAATTTTTATTTTATTAATAATATTATAAATTTATGTTATCACATTTTAACAATTGATGATTACTTCAATGAAAACTTCCAATAAAATTTCTGATCAAAAAAAGTTTGACTAATTTCATGAATATTTTTAGGGCATTCAAACTATCAAATACTGACTAATTATTTTTTAAATTAAAAAAAATAATAATGACTATGTTAAATTACACCAACTAATTTCAAATTTAATTTATTTGTAAGTCAATATTTTAATTTTTTATGTGTTTGATATGAATGCAGAAATAACATAGTGCGGAACTTTTTACATAAGTGCAAAAAAGGCTGTGCCTTCTAAAGTGACCCCTAAACATAATTAATCTTTTGCAGCTCATTGTTTTAAAAAGGTTGTGCATCCCTGTCATAAATGTCAAAAAACAAGTCTTTTTTCAACAAACATTTGGAAGTGAAGGTGGAAAACATTCAATTGGTAACGAAATTAGGACCATATACTGACTTGCTAAAGAAAAGCTACTGGAACAAATCGACTGGAGTTGGTCCCTGATTTAATTGAATTAATATTGATCTCAAAAACTAAAAGAAAAACTTCTTTATTAGTATGTTTTACGTATTCACAAAGTCCTCTCCTTTTTCTTTCAAAAGTGCACAGGTAATGAGTAAATTTTTTTCTATTTATGCAAATATGCATCACATTTACAGCATTTTGTATTTTAATAATAATGTTATTCAATTTTTAAATATTTCGAACTCATTTTTTTCATGAATGGGTCACGGGACCCAGGTAGCAGAAATCAACGCGAACACTAAAGAATTTTTGTACTTAATACTAAACAATGTGTATCACTTCTTTTTTGCGTAGTGTGGGTCAGAACTGAACTTGGTCCATGTACACTGAATATAAAATGAAATGGAAGAAGTTTAGTCGCTAGAATATATAACTCAAACATCAACAAATGTAAAACAAGTGGTAAATCAATTATTTTTTTTTTGTCATAATGATCCTTTCATGGTTGTTTTAAGATTTGGGTTTAGCTCCAAATATAGAAAAAAATTAGCACACTATCAACATGCAGTACTGTACGTTAGACACTGTCGATAGCACATTCGTAAATACACAAAAAAAAAGTTATGTTTTAAAGAAAACTATTGAAAATTACTTTTGAATTTAACCTTTGGCCAATGATAGGTCACCATGCATGAATCAGGAAAGAAAACATACACTGTGACCCAAAGATTGAGGCTACAAATTTGGTATTGAGCATTGGAAATCTAGGCTTCAAATTAAAAATTTATTCACGCAGTGTAACTGACCTTTTTTTATATATACTAGGCCACGCATTTTCAGAGGCCTGAATCAGATTTGGAGTAGCATAAATTTTATGGAGGAAGAGAGCCCCAAAAATCAAACTGAAAATAGGTGCTTGCCTTGGCTCTCAAAAGCCCTGATTTTTACAAGAAATGTGTCTAACTGCCCATATAAATAATTGTAGTTACTGTAAATTTCAAATACATAGATTCCATATGCAACAAGAAAAGTGAATAACAGAAAAAATGTAGAAAACAAGCAAAAGGAAACGTTAAATACTTTTTGATTTGATACACTTTTTTAAAAACTAAGCTAATATCGATGTTTGTAATTCATAACTTACCAGGTGGAGAACTAACAGATCTCATGGTTTTCACGTGCTTCTGCTGCACATAAACAGTAAAAAGAAATTAGAATGCAACTTTTAGCGAAAAATTCAGTGAAACACAGAAATATTTGTTACATGATTAGGTAAATTAAATAAGGGTCAAAACGATTGCTTCGAAATGGAACTAATATTTTTAAAGTTGTGGAAACAATTTAAGAGAAAGAAATTTTAAGCATCAAAAAGTAAAACAATGCTTCAAGAAAAGTTTTGTTTTTAAATTAATCCATGAATTAACGTTTTGATTATTCATCACTTACAGAGGGTTCCATTGTCAGTTTTTTAGAAGACCTTTCAAATTAATTAACGCAGTCTAGCATTGCAACCAAGAACGAAAAAACTTAGTACAAAGTTATATCACTCTAAAGAACTAAACAAGCTCAATTGGACAACTACTTTAAAGAAAATTACGCAACTTTAATTTTAATTAGCACCGAACACCGAAACTGTTCTGTTGACAAACACTTAATATGCTAAAAGTTGAGCAAAACAATCCCTGCTTTTAATAATTGAAAAACAATTCCATACTATGTATGCTTGCTGTTTTTGTTCTTGAATGATTATGAGAAAAAATCCTTCATGATGACGGGAAAATATAACACTTTTGCTGTCTGTCAGTTGCCCAAAACGTGGTTATTAATTCCGATACATTAAAGTGTGAATTAAAGAAGTTTAAGGAGCTAACAAAATTGAAGGAGTACTTTTTCACTTTCATTATTAGCAAATGAGGAAAATGCATGTTATTAATTTTTATACGATCATCTAATATTTTCTATTTGCAACTCCGAACACAAACCATCTCTACTAAAATAGAAACTGTAGAGCAACATTTACTACCAATATTGTGTTCAATATTATATGTTATTGAACGACGTTAGAGCGTTAAAAAAGAAGAAGATAATTTTTTTAATAATTTTCATCAAACCCGAATACAATTTGACCATGAGTTTGTTTTGTAAACTATCGAATTGAGTTTTCAATAAATCGTGTGAGCACTTATGCGATGAGATGAACATTCATATTTAAGAAAAAAAAAAAAAAAAAAAGCGTTAATATGAAGAGGGGGGAGACGGCACGGCGGCAAAGATCAGAGGAATCGGGGTTGCATTTTCCTGCCATGCATCGCTCTTTCTGATCGGCACAAGCAAACCGGGTGCTTAATGCTTTTCTACGAGAATTTCGAAAATTTTCGGCGCCTATATTTTATTCGGATTTCATCTAATCTTTCAACCAATGCGAAAAATAGTTACAACATAGTTTCAGGAAGTTCTCATTTTAAAATGGGCAATATTAGAGTCGATTTAATTATAGAAAATACGTGTTTTCATTACACATTTTCTTTTGCTTTGGTAGCTTGCGCATCGATATCTTAGCTGTTTTTCACAAGTTTTCTTCAATGTTAATCAAAAATTAAGTGCCTAATACCAGGGCTGCGGAGTCGGACGGATTTTGGACAAAGGAGTCGGAGTCGCTGAAAAACATGCCGACTCCGACCACCCCCGATTTGGATGAAATTTTATGGAGATGAAAACAAATCTTTGAAACTAACATATACAAATTTTCAGCTTCCAATATCAAATCCTAAGCATCTAGGATCATTAAAAAGGTCTCCAAAACGGCGGGTCTGCTTTGTGAAACTAATTTCTATGTTTGGGCAAGTGAATAAATATATTTGCGGCAAAAATCCATTGTGTTAAAATAAATTTAGCCATTTAACAAGAAAAGGATTCGTTTTGTACGGAGTCAAATGACAAGATCGGTATTTGTCTTTTGCTCTGGAGAAAAAGGACTTTTTGGGAGGTTATAGTGTCCTCCGAGAATTGAGGTAAATATGGTGAAATTACCTACGAGAATTCGAGTAAATTGAATTTTTCGAGAGGTCACAATGACCTCTCATGACCTCCAACTGGGATATCCCTGCTTGCTACCCCACCCCCTAAACTGAGTCCTGGCTACGACTATGAATAAAAATGAAACTTTTAAAAATGGACTTAATATTTCAACCTTTGTTTAGGGGTTTTCCCTCTTCACATTTGGGGAAAGAAAAAAAATTAAAAAAAAAGCAAGAGTCGGAGTCGACCATTTTTCCTCCGACTCCGCAGCCCTGCCTAATACAACTAGAAAAAAAATCCCCCTCCCCTAAAGGATTTTTTTAATGATATGATTAAAGCAACATTAAAATCCCTCTCAGCCGGAAAAAAGGAATTTAATTTAAATGCGACTTATTTTAACTCGAAAAATATTAGTCCCCCGCCTCTCCAGAAGAAAAATAATTTTATTGAA
>JAXGGA010023849.1:0-12896 GCA_038373865.1 Uloborus plumipes
CAAAGTTTGTGCAAGCTATTCCAAATTTGTATTACATTTCTCCTGCACTAAATTAGAAACATATAAACAAAATTGTAACAAAGTAATAAAGTTAATTCCAGTAGATTTTTTTTTTTTTTTTGACAAGTCAAAAGTTTTCCTAATAAACCATCGTTTTGGTTCTTAGCAAGATATGTTTTTTAAAAAAGTGAACACAAGACCTTTTATATCTGAAAGTGCAAATTACAGTGAGATATCAATATCTAGAAGTCCTAAGGGACCAACTTAAAGCTTTGAGTCATTGGTAGTTTGAGTGGTAGGAAGTTCTCACAACCTTCCAAGAGTTTGGGACCTAATAAAAACGGTTCAAAATTTTAGACTTCAAATTTGGCCCCTAGGGTGCTAAGAGTCTAGGCATCAAATCAAAATTTTATGCCGCACAATGTGACTAACAACCACTTGTTTCCAATATTGTACTGAGTTTAATAATGTTTAGAAAAAAAAGATTTAAATCTAAATAGAATACAGTAGGTAAATAAAGAGAATGAAAAATTAATCTAACTAACAATTTACAAAATAAGAATAATCTTGAACTGAAGCTAAATGGATACATAGGTAAAGTGTAATTACCAATAAATCTAAAAAATAAAATCATGGTAAAAATAAGATTATATAGACTCATGTACAAGTTAATAGATATTTATGCTTACATCTGAAGGAACAGCTGAAATATTTGAGGACCTGACAGCTTTTATCTCATCATCTGTACCAGACCAATTATAAGTCTAAAAAGAGGAAAAAAAATCAGTTAATGGTACAGTATTTCAAACCAAAACTTGAGAAAGAAAATATATATATATATATATATATTTTTTTTAATTTGATGCATACAACTTGTAAATATTATTCACATAGTACTTACTTGTTCGGTGGCAACAACATGACGAGCAAAGTGGACATGAGCAGCTTCATGGTTTAAGATATCTTTTAAACTATAAAATAAATATAATGTCATAAAACTGCTGATATAGAACAAATGTATGGTACAGAAATGAATAGATAAAAACCTTTACAGCTTCAAAAAGAAAAGTTTCAATACCTGATTTACAATATATTACTTTTTATTTTAATTTTAAGGAGAAAAGTTTGAGTAGTTTAAAGCTAGAAATCAAATTGTCCTTAATGCTTTACTTTCAACAAATATTTATAACGAAACATTTTGATTTGAATAACATTTTTTACGATGAAATCAATAGACAGCACTATGTAGGAAATATCTCTAGATGGCAGTTTTCTTGTCCATGATTTAGAATTGGCAGATTTTTCTTAATTTTCCAAGCATACATTAGTTATAATAAAAAAATTTCTTAGCACTCATCCATGATTTTTTTTAAATAAAATTTCTTGATTTTTTTTTACTCCTTCCTTTCGGCTTTTACATTTACATTTGATTCCAGTTCCCTTGAAACATTAAATTAATTATGGTTTAAAGAGTACCCTTGTAATTGTGAATATCCGGTAATTCTTTAGAACAATAAATTTTTTGTTCCAGAGTAATGACCCTTTTGATCATGTTAGGAAAAAGAAAGGGGTAGCAAGTTTGGGATATTTCAATTAAAAAACATGTTATAGGAGTATTTGTTCACTCTATTTTAAAGAGAACTATGGGCTAAGTACTCCATCTTTTTTTTTACATAAAAGGGACCAAACTTTACTTTATCAATAGACACGATAGCATAAGAAAGATTTACAGCACTAAGAAAGAGGCTCAATCACACACACAGTAACAATGGAAACCAAAGCAGTGGCCCCCTGTACCACACACAGGCAAGCACAACCAAGAAAGATCAGAAATATTTTCCAATTGAAAGCCAAGAAATAGAATTGAAAGTTATTTTGAGGCTTGATCCGAGACACTCATTGGAATTTTTTTCAAAATTAAGGACCAATAAACAACTTTTGGACTTCTCTTTGGTTTGACCATGGGATTCGAGATTCCTTCTTAACTCTTTCTAACTTCTAGGAGGGACTTAAGCCCTTTAGCCTCCTTCATGGGTAAGTCACTGCAAGGATCTCAAGTAACCTTCCATCAAGGAAACCCTAACTATGGGGCATGAATTGTGAAATGGTGAATGTTTTCAGAACCACAAGTATAAATCCAGATAGGGAGTGGGTCATTCCACGTCAAATCAACCACAAAAATGGGATTTTAACACCCACCATCTCGGATTTTGATGAAACTTGGTATACTTCCTTCCTTTATGGTCATAAGCAACCGCCTAAATTTTTTTCTTTCTATCTCGATGCGTTTTGATTTTATAGCCTGTTGAAATTTTGCGATTTTACATTTTTTGTCATTTTCGAGACACGTAAACTGAGCTGATGTTGTTTATGAAAAAAAATTTTACCTGGGTAACTAATGGTTTAATCTTTTTAAATTTTTTTACAGAACATGTGAAGACTTTGAGCATGTAAATAAAAAATACTACAAAAGTCTTAGTCTATATGAATTTTTTGAAAAAAATTTCCAAATTGAAAATTTTGAATTTTTTTTGTCAAAAAAAGGCTTTGTCAAAATTTTAAATTTCGACATGAGGGTCGTCGTTAAAAATCATAATTTTTTTTTTACATGATCATGAATATGTACTCAAATTTATCCCACAAAAATTTTTTTGGGTATTTGAGGGATTCTATCCCCCCCCCCCCCTTCTTATTCTGGAAGAGAAAAACGTAAAACATCATAAAAATAAGCTCTTTCTCCTATTTAAAAACAGAATTGTCATCAATTACAACAAAAATTTAAACATGAAGTATGTTGAATATTGAACTCAAACTCATAAAAATTAATGTTAAAGATTTTTTTTCAGTTAAAATAGTTTAAACTGGAGGAATTCTAGAAATACGATATCGTGAAATTTAATACTTCCGTACAACAATTGACTCATACAGATTACCAGATTGTAGTGAGACAACTTTAAAATTAAAAGTTTAGCTTGACACTAATCCACTGATTATACTATTTCTAGCACTTTCTGGATACCCCCCCCCCCCCCCCCAATGTTTGAAAAAAAAAGTTACTGTGAGACACTTTTGCAATTACTTTTACTTCTGTGCAAAGAAAAATTGATCGTTCTTTTTCTCAAAATGGCAGTTAATGCTCTACAAAATTTAATGGATCAATGTTTATAGTTTTGATTATCCTCAGAATTTTTTTTTTTTTTGCTATAATAAATAGTTTTTACTTTTGTTAGTAATTAAAATTTTTGTGGTTTTGTATTTATTTTAGTTTATGGTTATCTCATAATGAACTGTATATATCACATACTGAAAATTTAAGCCAAATGAAAATGAAATTTTCATACAATTGTAACTAAGCAATTTACCCAAAATATTATAAATACCGGCTCATAATTCTTATATTCCTTCCTTCTACATGTGCCTGTTTTTCATTTCCTTTTCCACTGAGAGCATACAATCATTAGAAAAGGTGCATGTCCTTCCAGTTGTATGTGGTGGTTCTACAACACTGAGAACATGAGGAAATAGAATTCCACAAATATCAACAGAACTAGGTCAGTTAAATGAATGGAAAGGTCCACTTGGATGTACAAATTTAGCTAGAAGGTCTCCTTTGTCTTTGTCGACTTCAGACACCATTCCAAAATACCATAGATTGTCATAAATACATGCAATGAAGCATCCAGGGTATAAAGTTTCCACATTTAGAAAAAATTGCGGATTATTTTTTGAATTAAAAGTAGGAATGCACCGAGTTCTCGGTAAATATTCGGCACTCTGCCTACTCGGCCAATTTGCCGAGTACTCGGTACTCGGCCAAATTTGGATCAGGTACTCGGCTGATACCGAGTAGTTGTAGAAAATTGAATAGTTCAAGACACATTTTTCAATAATTAAAAATATGCAAATATATATATAATGCAATCATTTACAATTAATATATTTATAAAATATGACTGAATTCCACGTATAAGTTTTTAAAAAGTAATAACACCAAATCAGTATGAAAATTAACTAAGAATGTGCAAATGTAATTAACTTTTTCATATCGCATATTGGTGTAGGGGAACTTAAATTTGGCCAGGAACAGTCCAAGTGAACCTTAAGATGAATATTAATAAACTCATTAAAAAGAAACTTTCAATCATATTCCAAAAAATTCTTAATCATTTAAAAATTTAGATTACGAATTTTTAAAATCATGGTTTTGCAGATTCAAACTTGTGGCATAGTGATGACGACACAGAGAAGTAAAATTAAGTCATTTTTATTAGGGTGAGAAAAAGATTGTCTAATATTTAATGAAAGAAAGGGAAAATGCCAGCAATATATTTTAATAATTAAAATTGTTGTATCTTAAATTATGGTGCAAAAAAAAACTAATCTTTCAGCATTTTCTGGTGAAAGCTTATTCCTCAGACTGCTGCAAATATAACCTGCCTCGGAAAAAACCCTCTTGCTGTATACACTAGTTGAAGGTACACTAAGAAACTTTTTTGCTAGTTTGCATAAGATAGGAAACTTTTTTTATTTTTTTTCCACCAGGGAAAAGGATTATTTGTTCTATTTAGTAATTCTCCAGAAAAAAAAGACCCCATCTCTTTCTTTAACATCTCTTCATATTCGAATTCAGTGTTGGCATTTTCACTATTGACATTTTCTTGTGCATTTGATACTTCATCAAAGCACTACCAGAAAGTTGACGAACTTTTTGAAAAACAAGTTTAGAGAATTAGAACTAATCAATAATAAATTAATATAGTTCCAACTTAATTGATACTTTATATTTATTCATTTAATGTAGTTTCATTTTAAAAATAACTTTTTTCTAAAATTTTTGACAAAATAAATAAAATATTTTAAACAATACATAAGTTAAATTCAGTGGGATTTTTGTTCTAAGAACTATCATATAGAGGTCCATTCCAACGATCAATTCATATGTCAGGGTTCGAATTTACTGCTGGTCCATTGGTTCCAGACCAGTAAAACTCGCCTCGAATCACCATAAAAATAATAAACAATCCAACGACCACCTTTTTTTTTAAAGAAAAAAAATGTGGTTAATGATTTAAGGTGGACCAGTGATGATGTCTGTTAACCAGTATATATTCCTGTTCACTGGATGAAAAGACCAGTAAAATTTTATAATAATTTCTAACCCTGTACCACTGTATGTCAATGATTTTTTAAAAAACAATTGGTACTCGGTACTCGGCAACTCGGTACTCGGCCGAGTAGTGAAAGGCCGAGTATTCGGTACTTGGCTACTCGGTAAAGTGCTACTCGGTGCATCCCTAATTAAAAGTTAGAGCAGGTTCTTCATCATTACTTGCATTATTATAGTGAAAATCAATTTACGACATTCACTTGCAGTTAATTTTCCGACACTGCATATAGCTACATCCATACTAAATCATTTTTTAAAACACAATCTAGTTGTAAACACAAGTAAAATTCTATATCTGTTTAGCAATGATTTCTCTAAGCAACTAAGCAAAAGGCAGACTGAAATACAAATTCAAAGATAGACACTTGCAGCTCTGAACTTGTTTCATTCATCTAAAGAAGTATCAAACTAAAACCTGGTTTTGTTTATTTAACTCTGAACCAATGATATAAAACAAAAAAGGTTTGATTTAACTTTGCTTTATTATTATTATGAGTTCAAAATGATTGGAATCATGAAAATAACTTTACAATTAAAAGGCTTTGCAACAATCTCTTTCCCCCCTAAAGATGTTCTATTTTCTTAAGTGCTTCATATTTTCACTGCTTGATCCCTTTCATTCTTTAAAAAAAAAAAAAAGTGATCATAAATGGCTCCTAATAAACTTGCATTTGTACAAATGACATTTGCCTGTCATCCCCCTAATTTTATGGGTGTTTTTCTAGCTCATAAAAGGGATCAGCTGTCATCTCATGCCAGCTGATCTGCAAGCTGTATGGTTTTTACTTAGTAAGTTGTTTATATTATGGCAGTGAGATTGAGAACTGCTTTTGTGTAAATTAGTTATTTTTCTTGACTCCTCCCCATCTGCTGCATTCATTTTATCAATATCAGTACCTTGTTTTAAGTCATTTTTATTTTGAAGCATAGCATCCCTTCAATTTATTGCACTTTTTAAAGCACACTTAATTATTAGACCTTCAACTGTAAATGAGGCATTAAAGCCTGAAAAAAAAAAAAAAAAAAGAAAAAAAAAAGAAAAAAACTGGACAAAAGTAGTTTCTTCCAAGTACATATTTATTTGCTTTTGAATTTTCATTAAAAAAAAAACTTAAATCTGTATAAGGGGAGATAAATATATGATTAGGCTTGTCATTAAAGCCAGAAGAAAAACATCTGTATAAAGGCCTGGTTTTCAAAATAATAATAAAAAAAAGTTCATGGAATAAAAGATGTGCATGTATACTAATTTGATCTTACTTTGCTATGAGTGAAGGAAAGGTAATTTACTTAATTAAAATAATATTACCGAAAAGTTGGACATTAATTTTTAAGGGATCTAAAATGTTATTTTAAGAAAAAGAAAGATAAATTTTTCTTTGTACAGAAGTAAAAGTATTTGAAACAATATCTCACAGTAACACTTTTTCTCATACATAGGCGGAGGGGGGGGGGGCTCCAGAAAGTGCTAGAAATAGTATAATCAGTGGATTAGTGTCAAGCTAAACTTTTAATTTTAAAGTTGTCTCACTACAATCTGGTAATCTGTATGAGTCAATTGTTGTATGGAAGTATTAAATTTCACGATATCGTATTTCCAGAATTCCTCCAGTTTAAACTATTTCAACTGAAAAAAAATCTTTAACATTAATTTTTATGAGTTTGAGTTCAATATTCAACACACTTCATGTTTAAATTTTTGTTGTAATTGATGACAATTCTGTTTTTAAATAGGAGAAAGAGCTTATTTTTATGATGTTTTACGTTTTTCTCTTCCAGAATAAGAAGGGGGGGGGGGGATAGAATCCCTCAAATACCCCAAAAAAATTTTGTGGGATAAATTTGAGTACATATTCATGATCATGTAAAAAAAAAAATATGATTTTTAATGACGACCCTCATGTCAAAATTTAAAATTTTGACAAAGCCTTTTTTTGACAAAAAAAATTCAAAATTTTCAATTTGGAAATTTTTTTTTAAAAATTCATATAGACTAAGACTTTTGTAGTATTTTTTATTTACATGCTCAAAGTCTTCACATTTTCAGTAAAAAAATTTAAAAAGATTAAACCATTAGTTGCCCAGGTACAATTTTTTTTCATAAACAACATCAGCTCAGTTTACGTGTCTCGAAAATGACAAAAAATGTAAAATCGCAAAATTTCAACAGGCTATAAAATCAAAACGCATCGAGATAGAAAGAAAAAACTTTAGGGGGTTGCTTATGACCACAAAGGAAGGAAGTATACCAAGTTTCATCAAAATCCGAGATGGTGGGTGTTGGGGTGTGGTTGAACTGACATGGAATCACCCGAGTGAGAAAAAATGATGTTACAGAGTTGAGCGACTTTAATAACAAAATGATATCAACGTATGACTTAATTCATTTGAAGAATTCAATCACATTAACTTTCTTGATTCCTTTTTTTTCTTAAAAAGACTCAGGTTACAAGAATGTATAGATCCTTGAGAGCTAGGGTACAACAATATAGTAACAATCCTGCAAACTATTTTTTGACATGCTACACAACATGAGATCAACAAACTGAGTTATTGGATAATTTATAAAAAACAAAGATTACACGAGCTTATATTTTTAATGAACAGTAAAATTACAAGTTATTTACTTATTAACAACAATAATAAAGAGAAAAGATGTGCATGTATGAATAAATTTTACCTAGGACGTCTAATTTCTTGCTCATCCCTCCTCAATTCAAAAATGGTCGTAAAAATTACATCCTAAGTGTGGAAAAGTAATAGAAGATATCATTAGTAATTGCAATCACAGGAAACCAAATTGTAAATTGTATAGCAAAAAATTGATAATAGCCATGCATAAAAGTAATATTAAACTTGCAACAAAAATTCATTTCAGGCTTGTCGAAAAAAAAAAACAATATTTGGTAAAATCCTACTTTAGGGTCCGGGTTTGGCGATTTTTTTCAGACTGTAGCTTAATAATGTAGTAGGGTTGCAATAATTTAGCTTAAAATCACCAAATAATCCAATCATACAATGATAATTCTGTGGGTTGCCAGATTTAATAATTTATCGCCGGACCTTAAACTAGGATTCATCCCAATATTTTAAGACCATGACAATATGGAAGTATTTAGAGATTTAAGAAAAAAGTTCTTAAGGAATGTTATGTTGCTTTAACAAGATACGAGCCTTTAAAAAACTAAAAAAATGTAAGTAAATTGAAAAAAAAAAAAAAAAGTACTTAAACAAAACATAAGAAAAAATATTACCTGTGGTCGTGAAAATTTTTTTGGTTTGAATATTAGAGGTAAGGTACTTGATCTGTCTTCAGAAGCTTGATCAAGTCTTTGATAAAATAACTGCAAAGAAACAAATCATTTCAATAAGTGTGCAAATAATCTACGTACATAATATTTTTAAGTAACATGAGAATTTAGGTAGTAAAATCTCACTAACTTTCCACAGCAAACCATCAAAATCCCGCTCTAGGTGATACCAGATTCACACTGAATACTTATGACAAATTCAGTATTGTTTTGTGAAACAAGATTGAATGAGATAGAAAAGAAAGCTAAATAGACAAACATGTTGTTCAAAAAAATGACTTTTTTGCGAAATATAATTATTAGAAAATGAAAATTTAAAACGCATGGCCATATCGTATGCTTGCCATCGTTTTACGCAGGTTTTACGAACCTCCTTGGAAACGAAAACGAGAAGTAAACAAACTCATAAGACACGGGTACGGTTACAGTTATATTTTTATTTGGAGGTTTGTATCAGTCAGGCAAACCGGTCTGACCGATCAGCCAAACAAAGAATCGTGACTTGCAGAAAAATAATGTAAAAGGATATGAAACAAACATTAAATCAGTCTTATGATAAATTTTTAAAAAATTGAAAATTTCGTGAGGGCAACATATTTTAAGAAACCATTTCTCTTCCTTATAATAAATGATATTTGCCTCTGACACAACAGTTTCTGTTTTTAAAAAAACTAAAAGGAGTTTGATTTAAAAAACTTCTGCAAAAGAATTTTGTTGTTTTTTATTTAGATCCTAATAATACGACTGTTAAAAAGTTTGAAAGATTGTTATTCCCTACACGTGTGCTTGCTTAGAGAGGAAATTTTAAAGCAATAATTTATGTAATCTTATTTAATCCCCCCCCCCTTAACCAAATAGTGGAAAGACCTCCTGCTCATTTGGTTTCAGATTTTCATTTTATAGTTAATCCTACGTAAGCAGAAATATTAAAGTGCCATCACCGAAAAATCTTTATGGCAGGAAATCCGCCATCCCGAAATTTGGCAATGCAAAAACTTTAGTTCATATTTTGAGTTAAAAACATGTGTTTAATACAAGCAAGCGGTAATATCTGGGGGAAATGTACACAATTTCCAACAAAATATTCTCTATTGCTTTTTCTAAAATATTTGTGAGGACGACATTCATTTCCGAGCGAAGCACGTCTTCTTAATAAGGATTTCTTTCTCAGCTTCATTCCTGAATTTTCAATACTTTTCAAGGACGAAAGAACGGCACGTGTATAGCCAAGGACAAAAAATAGTGCTTAGAAACTGCTACTTGCTCCATGCTGCCATGTCTCGTTCAGAGCTCTATATAGGGTCAGGTGGGGGAAAGTGGGTCTATGGGGGAAAGTGGGGCTATTTTGAAAAACACCCATTTTCTCTTTTCTAATTTAAATATTTTGTTAATCCTTTTTTAAAGACATAAATTGAGATTGTAACGAATACTTTTCTGTTAGTTTTAGAACGTTCTAAGCAAATTAAATGCTTACAAAGCGTTTTTTTATGCTCATTGAATGTGATATGTAAGAGTTTGGTGTTCATTAACTTTCCTCTAGAATCATTATTCATAGGCAAATGCTACTAATTTTGGTATAGACTTATACTAGAACATTTAAGGATCAGCTCTATATAACAAAATAAAAAATAAGTTTATAATACTATTTATTATGAGGTGTTTTCTGAGGTGGGGTAAAGTGGGTCTATGGCCAAACTTTCCTGAGGGTTTACGATTACGTCACACATTAAGTAAATTGGCCCTTTTTTAATGATTTTATGTCCTTATTTTTTATTATTTTGATAAAATTGCTCTTATTCTGCTAATTTACATGCAAAAATTTTACTTGCTTGCTGTTTTTCCTGCTTTGCCATTCGGTTAACATAGAAGTCTATGGGCTTGGCGAGAAATTGACAAGATATCGCCAAGTTAACATCATTTTTTGCGACTTTTTTCTGTCACCAAATTTGGCGAAAAATCACCAAATGTCGCCAAACTTGGCGACATTTGGCGCGTTTTCGAACACATTAGAATTCGAGAATTTTTCAGTGTTGTGAATGATAGTAAAAAGAATAAAACTGACGACATTGTTTCATTCATTACATTACATCTAAAAAAAGTATTTTCAGTGCATTTGTACCTTTAAATGAAATTAAGGTATTTTAATTTCATTGTATACTTATGTCAAAGTCAATATTTACACATTTTTATTAAAATTTACACTAATTTCTGAACTAGCCCCACTTTCCCCCACCATGGGGGAAAGTGGGGCTATCAACACATGATGTTTTAATTGTTTTAGTGAGAGAAAATAATCTAACAAAATAAAATGGTTCTGCCTCATACTTAATCTGTATGAACCCAATGTATATAAAATGCATCAAAAGTTTCCTTAAAATAAACTTAATAATGTGAATTTGAGACCGTTTCTAAAAAAAGCTCGATTTTAGCCCCACTTTCCCCCACCTGACCCTAGTGGACGTAAGTAAAAATGGTTTTCTCCTCTTTCAAAGAGTTGAGCCAGTTACCATCAATTAAAAAGTGTGGCAGTACTTCCTACCCCAACTACTTCCCGATGTTTAAACTTAGCGAACAGAAAAAGAACATAAATGCTGGATTACAAAATAATTCCAATATAAATTGAAATCAATCTATAAACTGTTTTAAAATAAAGCAGAAAGAAAATAAACTCAAAGACGATTTAAAAAATGCATTTGAAGGATAAGAAAGTGAACGACATATTAAAAATGTTTAAGAACGAATTTTAGTGGTGCTTTCATGTTTGTAAGAACACAATTCAGCTTTTAGAGGAAGTTAGTAGAGTTCTTTGAATACCACATGATGATAATTTTTTTGAGTTAATTAAATGAAAAGTAGAATTTGTTACACTGATGGAAGAACGTGTGAACATTTTGAAAACTACTAAAGATTTGTAACGATATCTCTAATAAATTATTTTTTGTGGACTTATTCTCATTGCTTAAAATACACATCATGTATTGTATCATTGTCGAAAAAAGCGAACTACAGTGAGCTCTCACTTATACACCGCCTCAAATACGCGCCTTTTTCACTTTACGACGATTTTAAATGGTCCCAGCACATTTCATAACAAAATAAGGATAGTATCATTCGTTTTTGCGTCGCACTAAAGATAAATATTTCACTTATGCGCCAAATTTCCCCTTGAATGTAAATAAATTAATTTATTTTCTTTAAAAAATAAGCATTTTTCTTCACTTTCCTCTTTAATCTTTCTCCTTTATTGCTCACGGAAGACATTTCTTCCGCATGAACTAGAGTTCGGAAAGGGACAATTACTTATTATGGATCATTTTAAAGGGAAGAGTTTGTAATTAGGTATACTACAATTTTTGTTTTCTCTTTATCATTATAATTACGTTACAGTAATTGCCAAACCATGGTAATACGTTCCGTTTCTATAGAAATACTCTTATTTATTCTCTCATTAGAATCCATGTTGCGTTTTAGTTCTTTAAATAGGCTTATTCACTTATGCGTCTCTCTCACGTATGCGCCTCTGCTGGTCCCGTGGGCCGGCGCATAAGTGAGAGTACTGTATGTTACAAACCAAATTCGATTGCACTCGGATATAAATTGCCAGGAACAATTACACTGGTCGACAGTGGTTCACTAACAACAACCAAATTATTATTTTTATTACGTATTCATATATTTATTTAAATACCTGCAAGTAAAAAAGTCCCACCACGTCTCAATTTTCCGTAATAAAAAAAATAATTTTTTACTATTTTTTATGATTTTCGTACCAAATGCCTATTTTTGGAGGGAAAAGGAGCAAAATATTAACTCCTAAATTTTTTTGGAGGTGAAAGGAGACTCAAAGTCCGAAATCATGACCACCGATAACAAAAAGGCGGGACGAGGGGAGTGTATCCCCTCAAAATATGCAAAAAATCATGAAAAAGTATCTTTTTATTCTGGTTTCTTTAATATGACGTTTTAAAATTTTTTTCTGGTGTAAAATCAGAGTATAAGACCACCTCCTATTATTCATATGCCCAAAAAAATTTTTGCGCTGTAAAATAAAAAAAAAATTGAAAAAAAAAAAACGATCTTATGACTGACGCACGTTAAATACGAGCTTAATACCTGCTAACAACACTGCAACTCCGGGGGGGGGGGGGGGGGCTTTCGGCAAAAATTGGAGAGTGATTGAGAGGAAAGGGGCCATATTTGGATTTTGGAGATAATTTTACATAAGAACCAGCCAGAATACGCCGTCTTTCTGAAGACCTGCGATGTGTCTCGTATGACTGTCGCACCCTAAGTGCGACAGTCATAAAATCGGTTTTTTATTTATTTTTTTTTTTTTTTACAGCGCGAAAAATTTTTTCGGACGTAAGAATCATAGGAGGGGGTCCTATCCTCTGATTTTACATCGACATTTTTTTAAG
>JAXGGA010023850.1:0-12895 GCA_038373865.1 Uloborus plumipes
GACTGAGGAGTCCAGAATAAGGGCGAAACTGCAGCCTCAGGATGTCGTGACCGAGATGTGGGTGTAATTGCTTCAGTTCTGCCTTAGGGGCGGTAACTCATTGCATATTACCCAGCTTTCGCCTTCAAATTTCGAGTTGAGCCGCACCATGATTTACGGACGCTCGCTGATAAGATAAATTCATTTTATCTCCCAATTCGTTGGCTATCTTAAGTACAACAAGAGGATCTTTGCCTCCAGCTCGGTTATTGGCTATTCCTGACTGAGGAGTCCAGAATAAGGGCGAAACTGCAGTCTCAGGATGTGGGTGTAATTGCTTCAGTTCTGCCTTAAGGGCGGTAACTCATTGCATATTACCCAGCTTTCGCCTTCAAATTTCGAGTTGAGCCGCACCATGATTTACGGACGCTCGCTGATAAGATAAATTCATTTTATCTCCCAATTCGTTGGCTATCTTAGGTACAACAAGAGGATCTTTGCCTCCAGCTCGGTTATTGGCTATTCCTGACTGAGGAGTCCAGAATAAGGACGAAACTGCAGTCTCAGGATGTCATGACCGAGCTGTGGGTGTAATTGCTTCAGTTCTGCCTTAGCCCAGGCTTATGGGCGGTAATAACTCATTGCATACATAAATCATAGTTTCAATTTTTACCGATTACACACTTTTTTCCAGGAGGCGTAGGTCCATACGAGGTAAAGAATTTGAATGCCAGCGGCAAGTACAGCTTCCAGTTTAGGTTATCGGAATCCGATGGGTGGACGAAAGTCTACACGTACGTGCTGCTTCCTGCCATTCCCCACGTCATATTCGGCGGTCTAAGCGACGGAGCTCTTAAAATAGAGTGGTACAGAAAGTGGGACGATTATGCGCGAGAGACCATCGACAAACACGAACTGTCGTATAATAGAGTAAGTTGTTTACTTCTTAAAATACAGTCGAGCCCGCTTTTTAAAATATCGGTTTAAAGAATATCCCGCTTAATATAATATACTAACTTATTACCCGGTGTTGCCCCGGTGCTTATTAATACAACATAGCTAATTGTAATTGTTTTTAACTTATTTCATGCTAAAATAAAATAGGCGAGCCTCAAATTGATTCATTGTTAATCGTAATCTTTGTTGGAAAATACTCATATATAAGAAACAAACCAACAAATATATACATATCCATACATCCATTTATATTATATAGATTTTCAATGTGCCACACCCCTATAATGCATTATTTTAATCCCGGAAAATGGAGTATAACGCTTACTAGAATACTTTTTCGTGGCAAAAGAGCTATTCCATTAAGCGGGCTCGACTGTATAAAGAGAAAATTCATTGATAAATCGTTTTTTGATTCTATCCGGATTAAATTTCTTCGCAACTGTGATTTATATTTCATAAGACTCGCAAGCAATAAAATTTCCCTTCTTTAATTATTTATTTTTTTTCGCATAGCTAAGTTACTGAGATAAGTATTATTTACTATCACAGTAGGGTTCTTCCTTTAACGGTCATTAAAATTATTTGGTGTAAAAGTTGAGTGCGTAACGTAAAAATCGGCTTGGTTAATTATTTTTAATCGTTGGTAATTTTTGCGCAGATTTTTTTCTCATTTCAGTTTAAACTTGAAATTCCAATCAATTTATTGGCGTCACGTGATTCATGAACGACGTAAAATGCGTCTTGGTTGTTGTCATGTGCCACAGCTAGGCTGGTAATTTGAGCCTCACTTTTCCAACTGTGACATAAATTGATATGAAGTCTGATTTTCACAGTACACTTATGCCATAAGGACCCATTTATAGGGTAGGCAACCATTCACAGCAACACATTCACGCAAAAAAAAGGGCAAGAACAGGAGAGAGAAAGTAGATCCATTCTCGAGCCGGGATTCGAACTCGGGACCACTCCACCCGGGTCAGACTTCTCTGACCACTAGACAGGGAGGCCGACAAATGCGTCTTTAAATGAGATGAATGCTATTTCGTTTGGGCATATTTGTTTTCATGTTAGTCAAACCCCATATTACGTAACATTTTCCTGGCTGTTATGTGTAAAAATATGCAAATAAAAAATGTTCATGTAAAACTAACGGATTCTTGAATATCTGGAAAGATATTTTATGTACCGTTGAATATCTCAAAAACTTGAATTCTTTGGATAGCATTTGTATACAGAGTTTTTCAGGATTACAATGAAGCAAGCTTACATACTAAGACAGTAAACATTAAACAAGGCATAGATAAATTTAATTATACGATTTTCAAAAGAGTTTATTTATTTATTTATTTATTTTTTTAACTTTGCAGGTGAATCAAGTGGGAGGGAATGATTGGGTGAAGGACAACTGTACTGTGACTGTCGAAATTCCCAGGTGCGGTCCATCTGTTTTTACGATCACACCGTTGTACAAGGGCTCGTACTACGAAATACGATTGCGAGCGCACACTTCAGAAGGCTACGGAGAGTATTACTATTTTAAAGTGCATGCTTGAATCAAGGCTATTAAGCCGCTCATGAGAAAGTATTGTGAACATTTTGAAAGATGCTTGTAGTTTTGATAAATGCATTTACATGTAAACGGCTTTTGATAATAAAAATCTTTACAACTGAAGAGTTGAACCAAAATCTTTTTTTTTAATTTTTTTTTTTTTTTTTTTGTCGTTTCTATTAACGTTCAATTTTTATGTTCAATTTGCATGGAGCTTCTTATTAATAAACCAAAATAATGCAAAAAAAAAAAAAAAAAAAAAAAACAGCTTTACGTCTTAATTTAAATTTTTTTCCATTATTTAATGAACGTTTATAATTAACTAGTTTATTACCCGGCGTTGCCCGGTATTGCATTATGTTTAACTTATTTCATGCTAAAATGAAATAGGTGAGCCTTAAATTGATAATTCATTGTTCATCGTAATCTTTGTTGGAAAATATTCATATTTAAATGTGTTAATTTTATCAATGTGTATTTGTGTATACTCTATTACTCTATACATTCAAAATTGAAAGAAAATGGCCATTTTGAGAAAAAAAATTTGAATTTTCCGCTTTTTGGATTTTTTTTTCATTTAAGGCTACAATGGAGTATGAAAATCATTTTTTTTAATTTTGAAGATACAGTTCTGAATTTTTAATGAATTTTAGACCCTTATGAGGGGAAGTAATGTATAAAGTTTTGTTGTAAATTTCTGAATAGTTTTTGAAATACAGAGAATACTGTATTTTTTAATCGTAAATATTTGAACCGCAAAAACCACTCCATGCAGACCAATTTTTTTAAAAACTTGATTCTTTCAATTTTTCTAGATGCCTATTTCATATTTAAAGAAAAGTTGGGGAGCAAAATTTCATTAACCACAATATTTAGGGAAAAATGTGTCAAAAACTTGAGTTCTTGTTAAAATTTCCAATTTTTCTGAAAAACGTCAATAAAATTTGGATTTAAAACTGATTTAAAAAAAAAGAAATGAGAATACTGAAAATTTGCTCCCCAACTTTTTTTTATTTGTATATTTTGATCAAGCTGAAAAAAACTCAGAGTGATTAAACATATATTGAACTGCAGGGAGCATTTGGAAGATACGCATGAATTTAAATTTTACGGTTCTGAGATATATGCATTTAAATGAAACATTTGGTTACAAATGTACTGACAGAATACTGAAAGAATAGCTTATAACTTCGGTAAAAATAGTACGAATTGAAAAAAATTTTTTGCTATGAATTACGCACAGTTCAGAGATTAATTTTAAGAAAAAAATGAAAAATCAAAATTTTGGTCAATTTTTCTCATTTTAAGACTCCATTGTAGCCTTAAAAACCCCTCCAATGTGAGTTATAGTGCATCAAGAAACCTCTGGGCCAAGTTTGATAAAAATTCGACGAAAACTGTATTTGTATAAGGAACAAACATACAAACAAATATACATACATCCATTTATATATATAGATAACGTGTTTATCAACTGGTTTATTATTATTTTAATGTCTACATCACGATACCCCCCAAACGACCATGCCAAACGACCAAGTGTCGAATTCAAATACATGACCAGTAATAATATTACAAGCGACTGTTAAGAAACTGGCTTATATCCATTGAATCCACAGGCTATTCTAGAAATAGTTTTTGCCCCGTCTCAAAAAAAAGAAATTTCAGCTTCTCTACCTGACTCAGTTGATTAAAGAAATTCGCAATCTCGTATTCCCCCCCCCCCCCAAGAATAGTAACCCCAAGGCCCTTTTCACATCGGCAACGCAAAAAGAAAAAAAGAAAAAAAGGATTGATAGTACCCCAAGCACAGCTCCTTCTAGAATGCTTTTTGCATAAATGTGGCAAGGGGTATACACTAGGTAGCCAAAAGTATTCGGACACTTTCGAAAATTCACATTTTTACATATAGTTCGAAAAATAAGTGATCAATTGTTCTTTAACTTTAGTCATACAAAATATGGGTTTCACCGAACATTTCCAAGATGAAATTAAATTACCCTTCATTTGGGGGACGACAAGAAGGGGGGGTTGAAAGAAAAACCGCTTTTTGACCATAACTTTTCGAAAATAGCTCGGAATAAGCTATAAATTTCAGTAATTAATTAGCATACTATGTATAATTACTGTACAAATTTTTATGAACGTACCACTCTTACTTCCGAAGATATGAAACATTTTTTAAAAAACGGCAATTTTATTTGAAGGGTTTTTGCTCATAACACGCAGAGTTTTTGATCAAACCTTATCAAAACTTCAGGAAAGATGACAAAATACAAGAGAAAGAACATACTAAAACGGTAAATAAAAATATTAAAAATCCGATGAGATATGAACGTTAAAAGGAAATAATTTTTCACGGCGCATGCGCGAACGACAGAAATTTATAACTACAAAAATATTGTAGCCTGTTTTATACTGCATCTTATAAAAAAAGTTTCAGTTGAATATCGTAAAAATTGAAAAAGATATCAGCGATCTAGTGAGCTGTAATTCATTCATTCGCAGACAATACATAAATGGCAAGGGGTTCTCCACAAATAGTGTGGTGACAATTGAGCATTTTCTTCAATGTTAAATTGTATACAGTTTGAAAATTTATATTTGGCATAGAAGTCACATTTCGCCTATTCAGCCAAAAGGACCTTATTCGTAGGTGGCCAAAAGTATCCGAACACCACAGACTAAAAATGAATAGACCGCGCATCTCCCGATGAAGCAGTGGATGTCAGTAGCGCTAAGATATATCACGTGATCTACAACGAAATCCTCTCTTTCTCTCTGACGATCTGGCGCGTTAAAATGTTTGGCGATCATTTGCAAGCTGTTGGTAAGCAAATGCTTCCTTGCGCTTTTCGTTCGCTCGATCATTCTAATCGCTTCGCGAGAAATTTGTTTGTTTGCTGCTTGCAAGTTCCATCTCCGACAAACAATCCATGGCACGAAACAGAAAAACAGAATTTTCTACTTGTTTCAAATTAAGTTTCAAAACTGTTTTTTTTCCTTTTTTGGGGGGGGGGGAGGGGGGGGGAATGTAGTGTATATAGATGAGCATATGAATTTAACAGAAAACATTCAATGTCTATGCATATATCACAGAACACATCCAGTTCTTTGATGAAAGGGTAATAATAAAGTATTTTAAAAGAGCACACACATACAAACAAAAGTTTCATTTTAAAAGGCGCAGGATTTTACAATATTTGGTAACATTTACCTATTTTTTATTCAACGAAATTAAAACATAAGCAACTTTGAAAATGTGTGTTAATCATTACAATTTAAACAGCTTTTAACAGAAAAGTTAAAAAGTCACTTAACTGTAGTTAGAGACGTTTTCGATTGTCTTTTGTATTTTTGAATAATAATGTTAATTGTTCTAAGTTCTAATAGTAGTTCGATTCAATCAAAACTTCTTTAAGCTTATAGATAAAGCATTTTCTAGGTTCTTAAAAACATTGTTTGCTCTACACCCCCCCCCCCCCCCCGTCCGTTTATATGTAGCAACCAAGCTTACTTTATATTGACAAATAAACTCCGGACGGCCTCAGTTACCGCAAAAATATTGTACTTTTTCTTGGCCACCTAAAAAATTAATGAAAAATACCCCCCCCCCCCCCCGCGTTCTGTTTTTTTTAACCTCAGACAACTTTATTTTTATTCTTCCCTGCTGTTTTAATACACTTTGCCAATACATTACTCTAGAAGAATATTAAGTATTTATATCGCAAAATGAACAGCAATTACATGAAATGTGTGTTGAGATTGCTGTTTCGTTCGGCGTAAAACAAATCTACATTATTTTATTTAATAAAACGAAAAATATCTTTTAAAAAGGGATATTTTTTCTCATTAAAAGTAATAAACTACTGCTATGTCTCTCTCTACACTACCTTTTTAAAATCTTAAGACCCCCCTGAAGTCACCAAGTATAGTTTCAAAAAAGCGATTTCAAGACTTAAACTTTGAAGGTTTTGAGCGATATTTAAAAAGAGCAACATTTATTTAAAAAATCCAGGGTGATATGCATTACTGTTTGAAAACAGGCAACATGCCGGAACTCTCCCCCCCCCCCCCCACACACACAGAGATAAAAATTCTGACGGATCTTATACCAGCATTTGTCAAAGGGCGTTTTTATTTTACCACAAGCATCTATTTACCTTTTAATCTTCGCAAAATATACCATTCATTAAAATCCTTAATGAACATGTACTTCGAAAAGAAAAAATTTGCTCAAATCCTTAAAATCTATATTTAGAATATTAATTTGTATGTAATATTCATAACGATATCCCACGAGAAAGGGACACTTCTCAAAATAGTTCTGAAATCCTCTCTCGGTCTGTAATAAATGCTAAAATTGGCTAAACTTTCATCAGGTGGTAGGCACTGGCCCCCATATGGGGGGGAGGGGGCTCAAGCCCTCTCTTAGAAACTAGAATTCTCTAGCTTTTAGTACAATTTGTTCAAAAAAAATCATAACTTTTTCAACCATCAATTAATAAGTAACTAAAAAGGCCAAAATTAAATAACTTTAATCTTCACTGAAACTTCTTTACAAGAACAAAATATCTTGCTAAGCTGTTGGAAAACTATCTGAGACCCCCCCCCCCCCCGCCTGAAATTGCGAGAAATAATCTTTAAAAAATCAGTTGCTTTACGTATGTACAAACAATTGATAATTAGTTACACATAGTTCAGTAGAGAATGAATAAAAAAACATAAGTAGGGGAGGTGATTTTTGAAAAATGCAATTTTTTAAACATGCCCTTTCATTCTGCTTGTGCGGCATAAGGTCGTACCGACAGATGAAAAGTGCAAAAAGGTCGAATTACGAAAAATAGAGTATTTCAATTTTGCTGTAACTTTTTCCAGAAAGAAAGGGCAAATATTTCTAATTGAATAAAATGTTTAAATGGTAATTTAATGGCATTTAAATCAAGGCTTTACATCCATGGATTTCATGCATTCTGTGTGATCAAATATAGCAAGCGAAAACGCTCAACTAAAATTGTTAATTTTGCTCATAAAATGTTACTCGCCAAAAAAGTGATAAAAATCTTTCTAACTGTATTTTTAACAATTAAAGCAAGAGTTTTGAAAATAACTGAGATATTATTACCGACTAAACTTACCTATGGAATGTTATTGGTTCTCCCTTGACCGATTTTTTTTTTTGCATCCAAATGCACAACATTTAGAAACCATTTTATCTCAAAACAACAGTTCATCTCCATAGAAGTGCATGCTATGATCCGCTGCGGTGGTTGTAGATCACGTGGTTAAAGCCAGGTAGGTTCTGGCGGCGGAAAGGTTACCATACACTCTCTCTATGTATCTTAACTCTGTGCCGAACACCCCCTGAAAAGTTGGTTTTGAACGATGACGCAATAACCTTTAATTTAAAAATAGCTCTTTGTGGACAGACCCTCACTTTTTATGTATTGTCTGCGAATGAATGAAATACAGCTCACCAGATCGCTGATATCTTTTTCCATTTTCATGATATTCAACTGAAACTTTTTTTATAAGATGAAGTATAAATCAGAGTACAATATTTTTGTAGTTATAAATTTCTGTCGTTCGCGCATGCGCCGTGAAAAAATATTTCCTTTTAACGTTTATATCTCATCGAATTTTTAATATTTTTATTTACCGTTTTAGTATGTTCTTTCTCTTGTTTTTTGTCATTTTTCCTGAAGTTTTGATAAGGTTTGGTCAAAACTCTGCGTGTTATGAGCAAAAACCCTTCAAATAAAATTGCCATTTTTAAAAAAATGTTTCTTATCTTCGGAACTAAGAGTAGTACGTTCATAAAAATTTGTACAGTAATTATACATAGTATGCTAAATTATTACTGAAATTTATAGCTTACTAGCTTAATACCCGGCGTTGCTCGTGTGCTTATTAATACAACATAGCATTCAGGGGAAAAAAGTTTGAAAGAGTTCTATTCATATGGGTATAAAATAATTTGCATCAATTTGCATCAATTTGCTCTTAGGTACAAACTTTGAAAAAAACTAAAATATTACAGAAAGTTAAACGTTTACAGAAAAATTGTCTTATCAAAAGGTGAAAATTAAAGATAAATGTTGTCTGTGCTTTGCCGCTTCCACTGGCATGAAATATATGCACATGGAAGTGAAAAAATTGCATCAATTTCACCCGCCAAATTTAAAATATTAACTTTTCTCTATTAATTGTTCCCTCCTACAAAGTAAAAATTATTATAACTCAGAAATAAATCTATTTCTCGTTCTGAAGGCTTATCTCCATTACAGACGCAACTGTCGTCGCATTGCAAATTTGAAATTCAAATCCGTGGTTCTTTTTATAAAGTCCACATGAGAATTATGATTGTTTTTTACTTATTTCAATGCTAAAAGGAAATAGGTGAGCCTTAAGTTGAAATTCATTACTTTAATCGTAATCATTGTTGGAAAATACTCATATTTAAAAATCTTAAATTTCATCAATTTGAATTCTAAAAGGCCTATCTCGATTACAATATAAATAGGCTAGATTCCTATAAAAGGGTCATTTTTTGACAAAAAATTTAAATTTGAGCTTTTTAGATTTTTTAAAATTTCAAGACCCCGCCTATGAGAATTCTAGGGCATCAAGGAACCTCTGTGTCAAGTTTGATGAAAATCTGACGCGAACTGTGGATTTGTATAGAGAACAAGTATATATACATACACTCATTTTTATAGATATAGATTTCGAGCTATTTTCAAAGAGTTATGGTCAAAAAGCGGTTTTACTTTCAACCCCCCTTCTTGTCGTCCCCCAAATGCAATTGTAATTTAATTTCAACTTGGAAATGTTCGGTGAAGCCTATATTTTATATGACTAAAGTTAAAGAACAATTGATCCCTTATTTCTCGAGCTATATGTAAAAATGTGAATTTTTGAAAGTGTCCGGATACTTTTGGTCACCTAGTGTATTATGAGAACTATTGCTCAGAAAATACATCTATTACTTTGGTTTGAAAGTGGGCCAATTGAAGTTTTTTTTTTTTTTGATAAATCATGATGGGGGGGGGGGGGTAAGTCCCCTGCCTAGTATAACTAGGCAGGAGATTGTGCCAGGTAACTGTGTTTTTGCTCTTTGTTACGTAATATCTGCAAAACTATTGGAACATAATTAATTACGAGACTACCTACCAATTTAGGCACAAATCGTGGACATAATAACTAATATGCTTCACATTTAAACTAATTGACATTAATAAAATCACTTAAGAGGACTGCTTTTGCAACAACCCTGATGCATACTTTCATCACAAATGTGGCCCTCAAACGAAACAAAGTATCGTTTCAACACCATTCTCGGCAGTTTTAGCAAATTCACACTGATTACTTTAAACTTCATGACAAAAAACATTTGCAAGAGTAACCGATTTCTTCTATTGGAGCTTTAAGTTTGTGGCAGGGGACTGTTTGAAAATCTCCGGACAGAATTTACATGACAGTTTTAAGTTTTAGAAATACGTAAGTAGACCTCATTTTATAAAAAAAAGATATAGTAGCATTGTTCTATTTTTAGATAATAATTTCCAAATTTATGTAGTGTTAACAGGTTTTTTGAAATATTGCCTTTAATTGTTAAACTATTGGATTGGGGCAGCCAGGGGACGGTGTTTTCGGTGCTTAGATAATTTATGGAAAAAAAATTAAATTGTTATCGCTCCAAATACAATTGGGCCACAAAGTATTAATGCTTTACTTGTATTATGAGCAATAATTTCTTTCTTACACTTTATTATTTTTAAAATACTCGGTCCGGACAGCCAAATACGAGTTTACAGAGAATCGCCCATATCTATATACATAAATGACTACTTTTTGTAGGTATGTTCGGGGTAATCTTCCAAACTACTGAACCGATTTTAAACTTTTTTTCACCGTAGATAGCTGCAGTAACAGGGAGCAGGATAATAATTTATTTCTAAAAAGCTTAGTTTGAAAAAGTTATTATGGAAAATAGTAAATTTCATGTGATTTCCCCATTAAATGATTCAATTTTCAACCCATTGTTGCAAAATTTGGTTGCCTCGCAACAACATTATTAATAGTAATCATGATGAAAATTTTAGACCAAGGCTTCTCTGGAGTAAGTATGAAATTTATTGCTTTCTTAGGATTTTTATATTCATCTGTGCCAATAATCGCTAACGGGGCTTAATAAAAAGATAATTTTGGCAACAGTTAGAAAATAGAAAGTGTTTATAGTCAATTTTTTTTCTAAATTAGGTACATAAGATGTTTTTACCAAGTTATTACAAGGATAGAAACTAATAATGGGACTTAATTAACGTGCAATATTTGGAAATGGTTGACTCCAGAGCGATTGATTGAGCGAAATATATATTTACACTGCTCGACATTGAAAATGCAATACCAAGAAGGAGTGGTCAGAAATTGATGAAATTCGGTAAGAAGACAGAGACAGCATGGAACAATAAGTGATATTTATTTCAAAATAAATAAGCAAAATTTAGAGCGAGGACGGTGTCGGCTCAGTAAGAAGTAGGACCACCGCGGACAGCGATGCACGCAGAAACACGTCTACGCATGGAGTCAATAAGCCTGCGGATGGTGTCCTGAGGGATGGCACTCCATTTCCTTTTAACCATTTGCCACAGTTCGTCCTCTGAACGAGGCAGTGACAGGTTCGGCAAACGGCGTCCAATCACCTCCCACACATGTTCGATTGGTGACAAGTCAGGAGAGTATGGTGGCCAGGAAAGCATCTGTACACCTCGTAGAGCATGTTGGCTGATTCGAGCACTGTGAGGCCGGGCGTTATCCTGTTGAAAAATTGCATTTGGCAGACCCTGAAGGTAGGGGGTTGCCACCGGCCGCAGTACATTATCTACATATCGTTGGGCCGTCATAGTGCCCCGAATACGAACTAGAGGTGATACGGAATTGTATGCAATAGCGCCCCAAACCATTATGCCACGTTGTCGCGCTGTGGGGCGTTCCACAGTTACTGCCGGATTCGATCTTTCTCCACGTCGACGCCACACACGTATGCAATGACTATCGCTGGACAAACAGAAGCGGGATTCATCTGAGAACACTACGGTTTGCCATTCTGCCATCCACGTCGCTCTGGTCCGGCACCATTCCAAACGTTGGAGTCTGTGCTGTGAGGTCAATGGCAGTCTTCTTAGCGGGCGTCGTGATTGCAGGCCACGTGCAGCCAGTCGACGGGAAATGGTTCTGGTCGACACAGGAACATCCAGGGTACCTTGCACGTGCTGCAGAATCGACGTACAAGTGACTTGCGGGTCCGCCACAGCTTGTCGGTGAATCCGTCGATCCAAGCGGTCTGACGTCACTCTGGCTGCACCTGCACCCCTCAATGTGGCTAAATTTCCTCTTTCCAACCATCTCCGACACAGCCGATGCACAGTGCTTGCATCCATGTGGGTATCAGCTGCAATTTGACGTATGAACCAACCTCCCCTTCTCAGTCCGATCACCATACCCCTTGTAAAGTCGTCTATATGCTGGAAGTGTCTTTGTTGAGGACGGCGTGGCATTTCCTCCTATCACACGTATCCTTCGAGACAAAAACCAAATTTCTCCGATAATTAGTCTGGCAGAAAAACCAACATGAACATAGCCCACTTTTCAACTTCATTCTCTTATATCTTACTTCACGTGCGTCGGAGAGCTGCGCATTTCATATCATTTGCATAATTCAGTGACGTGCGTCTACGGTAAAATTTGCATGAATTTCTGACCACTCCTTCTTGGTGTTGCATTTTCAATGTCGAGCAGTGTATTTTAATACACCAAGCTTATAACATTTCCTATTTACATATATATTATTTGTAGCTTGCATTTGTATTTAAGGTGTGAAGTACAGTTTTGTTTAGTTTATCCAAACAGAAAAAAAAGCCATTGTAAACAGAAGTAGCCATTTATGTATATGGATGTGCACTTTAATGCTGAAAAAATTATGAATGAGTTTCACTGAAACGCATTACCCGGCAGAAACCCGGGCTGGGCCGGGTACCCGGCTAGTATAGTATAATTTGTCTCAAATTCGAATGTTACAAGCCTATTTTGATTAGTTATTAGTCTCTTCTTAGATCTTAAAATCCAAGGCCTTATTATTCTACTATAGTATAATAAGGCTTAATGACAAGGTTTTAAAATGTTTAATTTTATGGTTGTTTTCAGCAAAAATAACCATTTCTTGTTTGTTTCTTTCAATAACTGATCTGTATGCTTAATTAATGTTACAGTTTCTTGATTCGGATACATAGTTTTCATTTCATTTCGAATCCTTATTACCCGCGCTTACCTTATATACAATTCGACATTTGAACGTCCTTACAGAAAACAATTTATTTCAAAGCACTTTATTTTACGTAAAGATTTTTG